>AYEL01063403.1:0-74370 GCA_000484575.1 Olivierus martensii
AATAAAAATTATATATTTTTAGATATCGATAATATCAAAAGGAGGAAAAATAGGATTTTATTCTGGTGATATTAAAAATGTACTTGATGATATATTAAAATTAAAACCAACTTTTCTACCTTTAGTTCCAAGATTAATGAATCGAATATATGCAAATGTAAGTACTAAGTTATATATTTATAGATATTTGTTTTATTAAAAGTTAAGTAAAACTTAATGTTTATTTTTAATTTTATTAAATTTTGATGTTTTGTTAATTTCAAGGAAAAATGAATTATATATTTTTCCTTGAAAAATGAATTATATATTTTTTATTGACTGAATCAGTTATCAAAAGAATGAAAATTGTATATATATAATTTACATAAATTACGGATAAATAGAGTCCAAATATATTTTCCAATATGTATGGAAGTGAAGCACATTCTGTCATTAGATATCTTTTTATTTGAAATATTGAATACTGTATTTAGATAAATTGTTATTTCTCCCTGTCAATATATTTATTATATTAATTACTTTCATTGTTAATAAATATTTTTAAGTCATTAACACTATTAAGCTGAAAGATCTATAATTTTGATTTCCCTAAGCTTATTTGCATTATTCTGAATACTGCCACTTTGAACTATAGTCTGATGTGGTCAAGCTAGCTTACTCTTCCACTTTGAACTGTAGTTCTTTGAAGTTGGAACGACTTTTTTCAATGATATTTTTCATTGTATATAGTTTACTACAATCTAATTATTGCCTTTGATCTTAAAACATTTTATTTTCTAATTTTAACAAGGAAAATTTTTTCTGATTTATTTAATTTTTGTATTTATTATTTTATCAACATGGTCTATTAAATACAAACTTTTTTATTAAATACATGCTTAAAAATAAATTATTTTTCATTATGTATAAATATTTGCAGTTTAATAGAAACTAATAAAATAGATTAAAATAGAATTATTTTGACAAACGAGATATTATTAGATAGAACATATTTCTATAATCTTAGTGGTAAGCAATTAAAATAAGAAAAATTCTTTTAAAATACAAGCACTAATTGCAGTTAAGTCTATAGAAATTGTATAAAATATTTATTAAAAAATGAGGCTCTTGTTCTTTAAACAAAAGCCTCATCAGTTTTCTATTCTTAAATGTTAGAATACAAAAATTTTCTTAAACATATTCGTTCGTATATTCGAATATATATACATGACGTTTTATAACATAAAACAGAAGTAATTATACAAGTTATAACTAAATATGAAAATAATAGAAATTATAATACATAAAACCAATAAATATTAAAGATTTTCTTTTTTATATAACAGAAAATGATTTAAATTGAATCTATACCAAATTGGCAAAATAGTAATTATATATTATTATTTATGCCATATTCCACTCCTTCAAAATGGATATGCTTGGTTGATCATTAATAACTATTTTAGATTTCTTTTTCTGTGTTATAATTAATGATTCCTCAGGAGTAAATTTTTGTTGTTTGAGCATGTTTTTATGACTTTAGATTCATTCCATAAAATTTGAAAGCAGTATTCATAGAATCTTTTAGCTAAGGCAGTAGAGAGACTGCCATTCCTTATATCATGCTGGTGTTCCTTAATTCTTACCGTTAGATTCCTATATGTTACGCATATATATTTTTCTTTTTGATTTAGGATTATATTATTATGAATTGGTATAATGTAAACCCCAGAGTGCTGTTGTCCATCCTATTATTCTTTATCATTTCGAAATTTTGCAAATACAGTAGAATTTCTTCTTGTCGCTAAGGTTATGCTTAACTTCTTTGCTGTATATCTGATTGGTGCTAGTTTATTCTATAATTATTACTATTTTGCCAATTCAGTATAAATTTTATTTAAATCATTTTCTGTTATATAAAAAAGAAAATCTTTAATATTTATTGGTTTTGTGTGTTATAATTTCTATTATTTTCATATTTAGTTATAATTTGTATAATTACTTGTGTTTTACGTTATAAAACGTCATATATATGTAATTGAATATACGAACGAATATGTTTAAGAAAATATTTTTATTCTAACGTTTAAGAATAGAACACTGATGAGGCTCTTGTTTATAGATCGAAAACATGTTTTAATAAATATTTTATACAATTTCTATAGACTTAAACTTGTACTTCTTGTATTTTTCAAAGTTTTGTTCATAATTTGCATAGTTTTTTAGAATAAAAGTAAAAAAAATTCATTTATGTCCAATAAAATTAAATATATTGATTAATTAGGCTAACATAAATCTGTTTGGTACTCAGGGATCAGTAAAGTTATTAGCACTTGGCAATCAATGGGTTAATACTTAAATTATTTGAAAATTTGCATATTTTTTTTAGTTTTAAGGTAACTAGCTGAAATTTTTAGGATATTTTTGTTATAATCTTTTCTAAGATTGTATAAAAAAAATTTTAAATTTTAGCAGATTTGACCTGCAAAGATATAATTCTCTATATTTCATTAATCTTCATTATAATTGAAAAAATTTAAGTATTTTAAAAAATAAACATATTTGTTTATATTAATTAATATAATTTTTTAATTTTAAAATCGCATTTATATAGGTTATACAGCCCGTTCCCTTAAAAAACACATTCCTGAACACAAAAAGGATATACAGAGCAATGCTTCTACAACAGCACTTGCGCAACGAGCTCTCGTCTCCAATGTAGAAGTTAAATGGAACAATGCCAAACTATTGATCAAGGGGCATGACCCTATGAGAGAGTATTGCAGAAACACTTACCTACACTTACTTATTGCGCAAACACTACCTATATACTATAATGTTGCTATAGTAACACTATGAGAGAGTATTGCAGAAACACTTTCTGCAATACTAAGCGCAACACAAGTAAGAAGCCGATTAATAAACTTGATCCCGCAAGTATAAGTAATGCCTGGAAGTGGTGCGATAATAACTAAATGTTAATTTTTTGGTTTATAATTTTTGAGTATGTTATAGATTAAATTTTATGCTTTTCCGGTTATGTTTTCTTATGATTCAAACTTTAATTTTAATTTTTAACAAAATTTGTGTGTGAAATTAATTTCTGTTACTTTTATGTAAACTTATTTTACGTTTTAACAGTTTCTGTTGTGTTACTATAGCAACATTATTATTTAAATTGTAAAACATGGCGTTCTATAGAACCATTTTATGTAATTCGTTTAGTGAGTAGCTGAAGAGGATTGTAGATAATCGAAAGCGCTACTACCTTTTTATTTTTAATAAATTTACGTTCTGTCTTAGAGCTGTGTTAAGTTATTATTTTAGTTTAATGATAGACAGAGTATTAGTTCTGATTTTTGTAATTTTTTTTACGAATTTTTTTTAATTGGATGTATAATATGCAAATTATGCAATAAATAGGATCAAAAATTTTCTCTGTCTTAACAATTAATGATAAAGTAATTTGTCCTTTTTCTTACAGTGAAAGTTTAGTAATCATTATATATTGATACTGAGGTCAGAATTTCTGACTTGTGCTTACTTAATTTCTGATTATAATACTCATACTTCAAGTATATACTAGTATAAGTGTAACATGTAGATAATACGCATTTCTTCAAGTATTGTTTATTATTTTATCATCTAATACAGGATCTAATATATATTTCATAATTTTATTATTATTTGTAAGCCATTTCAATCTGTTTTATGTGAAATTGTTTCAAAATTTTTTAATATATATAAAATAACGAGATCTGCTCATCAGAACAACTTAATTATTATTTAAAACTTAATAAAAGGCTTAAATAAAAATCTAAAATCAGATGAACAATTTATTCAAGTATGTAAGAATGAAGAAATTTATCAAAACTTTTCCTTTGTAAATATGATTAAAAATTTAATTGTTTATTTATATATACTGCAAAGCAATGTGAAACCACTGACTACAGTGCTGCAAAATGATAAGCTATTTTTAGAAATGATTAATTATTGATAAATGTTTTGTTTTTGCAGTGACAAAGCACAGCAATTTCAAATGGCAAAATTTTATTTCTTAGCTTCTTTTAATATATTGTAAAATTTTGAATCAGGAAGAATTTAGTGATTTAGGAAAATTCTAATTCTTCCAAATTTTTAAAAAATTCTTTAATATCAGTATTATTATTTTTTTTGATATGTTGGAGAATTCTGTACTTGATCCCTCCTTGGTTAATTAATTGTATTTTGTTTTCTAGAAAATATATATTCTATATTTTTTTAGATATAAAAGTATATATATAAAAGACAACAATAACTTATATGATCTAACACAAGGGTGTCAAACTCGTGTTCCAGACAAATAATTCAATGAAATTGGTATGCTTGAATTTTACAAATATTTGCCTGTCGGGTTTGAAAATACGAGAAAATTTGCACATGAAATTATCTTCATGTTTGGAAATAATTTTTGGTGCGAGCAGTTATTCACAATTATGAAAGGAAATAAGTCTCTTTTAAGATCTAGAATTACTGACAGGCTTTGCTTACTGCAGTGATTATTTTTAAAACCTTCAATCAGTTTTAAAAGTAATCACTGTAAAAAATAAGATTTCCTCCAAAGTAGAAAAGTTGGTAGCAGAGAAGAGATGCTAAGTGTCAGGAAGCTAACATTAATTTTACTGTTGTTTTATTATACTTTTTGATATAAAGCTACGTTTCTACAAAAATTGAAGTTTTTTTGCAGCCCACCTAAGCTTTACACCTTGTTTATTTAGCCTGTGTTAGCCTTTGCATTTGATACTCTTGATCTAGCAGATACATTTATTAATTTGTATTAGCTAATGTCTTTTATTTTTATTCTTAACCAGAACTGTTCCTATTAAAAAATATAATATATATATATTAATAGAAACAGCAGAATTTCATTTCAGGAAATACACAATAACAGATTTTCATTTTAGGAAGTTTATATAATGATTAATTTCAACAACAATATCAGATATAGCCAACACTAATACTGCAACTATTCTACTTTGAGAAGGCAATGACATTACAAAATGACATAATCTTATGGCATAATACACAATAACGTATCCTTCCACTATTGGATATCAAAGTAGCACATTTTCAATAATTTATTCACATTTTTGTGCATAAATAATTGAATTAAAACGTTTTCACTAATTATTCGATAAATCTGAAGTCTTCGTCATGTCCTAGATATTGTTCTAAATACATTTTATAAAATTTTTTTTATTTTAGTGTTTTTCGATTTTTTATTTATTTAAATAGTGATTTTCATGTGCTTATGTTAAAAGTTATAATAAAATGTAATTATGTACTTTTAAATACAGTAAGACCCCGTTTAACATGGGGGATATGTTCCAAAGAAACCAAGCATTAAATTAGGTCATCTTAACATGTAAATAATGAAATAAATGAAACAGAACAATGAATAAAAAAATATATGTACCATTTTTTTAATTTTATTTTGTAACATGTACTATTACTATTGTATTACATTAATTATAGACATTTTTTATTGCTAATATGATTCTATTCATGAATCATTCATGAAAATCAAAAATATTCAAGTAAATAATTTCTGTTGTATTACATTAATTATAGACATTTTTATTGCTAATATCGATTTGTATAGTATTACATTAATTATAGACATTTTTTATTGCTAATATTGATTTGTATATTACATTAATTATAGACATTTTTTATTGCTAATATCGATTTGTATTACATATATTATTACTATTATATTACATTAATTATAGACATTTTTATTGCTAATATCGATTTGTATTCAACATTAATTCTTTTTTTTATTTTGTAACATGTATTATTACTATTGTATTACATTAATTACAGACATTTTTATTGCATATTACATTAATTATAGACATTTTTTTATTGCTAATATCGATTTGTATTCACAAATATTCATAATCAAAAATATTCGAGTAAATAATTTTTTTTTGATGAGGAAGGTTCTTCCTCATTTGACACTGTTTTTTTTTCATTAAGAAGTCATAATGTTGTTGATCTTTTCCTCTTTCCTTCAGCAAGCAATTGTTGATACTGAGACATCTCGTCCATGACATTTCATCTTGCCTTTGAACTTCTATCAAAATTTGGATCATTTTGTATAACTGATCTATAATTTTCGTAATAGTGGTTAAACTTGTTTTGAGAAAATCTGTTGCAAGTTCATTTTGCTCCTCATTTTCAGAAACTCTTACTCTTGATGACCGATCATAAATATGAACTGTGACTGTAGCAAACTTTCATATATACTGTGGGGGTCTGAGAGACAGGGCCTGCTGGAATATGTCACTTCACACTTCATCGTAATTTGGCGGAGTTGACAATTTTATCGTCAACATTGGGTGAATGTGACTTTCTTCCAGCTAGTCCCAGATACTCCGATCTCCACTATCCCCCAAAAGAATAATAAACACATTGAGTTTGAACTGCACGAAAACTTCAGTGTCGTGCAGGTGTTTGGAGGGGTTTTATAAAATTATGTGGCAGAGGTCGCAGTGGCAACTTCCTGCGAAAGAGGGAGAAGCGTGTTTATTTACTTTTATCAAGAGGGTGAGACTGCAAAATTCAGACAAAGAAACTCAGTCGGTTTCAGCCCGCAGAGGAAGACAGTCTGTTCTAGCCCGCCGTAGAGAGCAGTCGGTTTCTGCACGCCAAAGAAATTAACTGATCCATCCTGTCCTTGAATAGAGGAGCGATCCGAGCAGCTTGATTAAATGTATCGGATCACACAAAGATCATTGGACTGAGTAATTCAGGCGGAGGACTAAAGAATGCAAAACGTAAACTCAGGAGAAAAGGGGAACTATCGACCAGCATCGAAGATCTAAGCTCGTATGCTTGAGTGACCTCTGTCACCGCATCACGAACTTTGTGAGAAACTCCAACTCAGAGAGCCGCCGCCTTCAAAAGGGACCAAGGAACGTGAATCAACGTTTCTGAACTGTCCTGTAGAAAAGAAACCTGCATTGCCTCCCAGAGAAGACTTCGACCCTCGACCGACGGAAGTAATTCAGATCACCCATTTCTGAACTGTCCTGTAGAAAAGGAAACTGCATTGCCTCCCAGAGAAGACTTCGACCCTCGACCGACGGAAGTAATTCAGATCACCTGTATTGTTAAAAAGGTATTTGTCCTCTGACTTAAATTGTCGGACTTGTTATTTGTACAGATCTCTCTCTCTAATAAAGGAAGATGTTTGTTTATACGAACGTTGTCTCCAAGTCCGTCCTTGAGTCCGAAATCTTGCCACTCATCCTTACACACGCCACACGCCGCTAAAAGGCTATACGCCTGTTGAGAACTGCTCGTTCTTATCTTGCGGGCTCAGTGGGCCATGCTGGCCTCACAATACTACACATTGATATCAAGTGCATTGTGAGAAGGCATAGGAGTGTGAGGTCCAGGGAGCCCACCATTTTGTTACCATATTTAACGAATTAAATTCTTTTGTATTCTTCAAAAAATTATGTTAATTTTATTATTATTAATTGATCAATTTATATCATAATCTTTTGTAAAAATAATACTTTATTTAATTTCATTTAATTTTGTAACTTTGCACAAATATTATCAGTTGAAAGCAAAGGAAATGTTGACTTAGCTTCCTTTCTGATTCACTTTAATCTAAACAGTCAGTTTGACAACCGCCTGGATGAGGTAACATCAATAAGGATAATAAACCGAATACAATAAAGATGTCGGACAGCAACAAGGAACTCTCCTTGTAGCAGCTAAGATTTCGACATCTGAATGATGTCAAGACTGAGATAATAAACCGAATACAATAAAGATGTGTTTAGCAACAAGGAACTCTCCTTGTAGCAGCTAAGATTTCGACATCTGAATGATGTCAAGACTGACTCATGAGCTCTCCCTTGTCAACAGATAAAAAGTGAGGGGAGAGGCTGAGTTGATGATGATGAGTCAGATGAGTTCAATCAGTCTCAATAAGACGGCAGACTCGGTGTGTCTTTTGGATTACCAGCCAGGGAGATAACCCAGTCCTCTCTTGAAGGAGGAGTTCCAAGTCCGACTCATCCATGTCCAGGTATGTAGCACTTGAGAAGCGATTACACAAGCCAACCCGACTGCCGACTGCATAACTAACGAACCATTAGTACGTTCGCCCTTTATTTACATTCATGAACCGTTAGCACATTCGCAAAATTCCAAATTTGTTAGGAGTTTTATAGATTCAATCGATTCCTTTGTTTTAATTATCTTACTTCTTATTTGTTAATAAATACTATTGTTTATGTTAATATATCTCTTGTCCTAGTGTCTCTCCTTCGACCTGGACCTCCGTGCCTCTTAACCATGTTATGCCTAAAGATAGCACGAACCATAAATAAATACGCGATAAACTCACGCCGACATTCTGACAATTCACTTTATTTTTAGTGTTGAGGAATCACTATAATCTTCCTCTGGTGTCAGGATTGACCGCTGACCATCAAACAACAATCGACGACAGCGCCACATTGCGGCAGCCTCACAGGAGTATAAAGCAACAAATTAATGTGATTTTGGATTTATGTGAATATAGCAGTTTGAAAAACTGCACCGAAATGAATCAATAAAAATATAGAATTCGAAAAATGCGTTATATTGAAACAGTGTTAAACAGAGAAGTGTTAAGCAGCGTCTTACTGTAGATTTATTATTTTTAATTAATACTTAAGAAATTGTTTGAATTTTCTCAGCATTGCGATGAACTATCGAAAAATTAACAGAATAATATTTAACATGATTTGGTTAATTCCTTATTAAATAGTATGGGTCTGAAAAGGGCAGTTTTGGTGAACGAGGATTATACTTAAAGTTTACATTAAATTTTCGATTAACATAAAATTACATTCTCTTTTCGTTCGAAATCCATTGTGATGAGTAAGTGGTAAAGTATTGTTCTCAATAATGTTATTGGCAAGACGTTGTTGGCATTTGTGTCTATCAGTAAACTGCTTATGACGGAGCATTAATTATGGAAAAAATAATGGTGTGCTTTCATGCAAATGGCAGATTTTAGTAAAATTATCATATCTACTATAAACAATCTTTCACAACTTTTTATTTCAAAGACGTTTGGTGTTGATACCTATGCCTTCATTCATTTCTTTCCTGATTCTGTAAACAGTCCTTACCGAGATGCTAATTAACTGTCACCAAATCTACGATGCAACTGTAAATTTATCCAAATTCTGTTCTACTAATCTGCCATAAAAGTTAAGTATAATCTCCTTCATTTGACTATGAAGAATCTTTTCTCTCACATTATACTTCACGTAAGAACTTTGTAAAAACAATACACCATCTTAATTTCGAATATGAATATTCTCGATTACAAATTTTTTCCACTAAATTTCATCAGATTCTTTTTCTATCCTCAGATTTTCTATTATATTGAGAATAAAAATACGAATTACGATTGCAGTAAGACTTTGAAACTTTATACATGAAAGTATTCTAATCAGTATTTCTTCTCATGGACAAACTATAACCCTTCACTTGTGACATTACTGCCTTCTCAAAGTGAAACATACTGTAGTCCCAGATGATACAGGACAACATCCTATAACAACTAGTGTCCTAGATGGACTAATTCTAGTCATCAACCACATGGCAAATTCAGGCATATACAAACTTTGGTACCAATATTCATTATATAAATTTAATATTTGGCTCAGTCCTGGTTTTTGTTGATCTTTTAATACTTATGCCCCCTTAATAATCCAACCATCCAAATTTAATATCTTCCTTAGGGTCTTTTGCTGCTTCTGATTTTTTTTTAATTGAACTCCAATTATGTGACCAACTATAATTGAACATCAACTTCATGACAGTCTCTTTTTTTTATATACCATCACTGCCTAAAACTTGCATATCTTTTTGTTTTTATTCTAATGCAATCACCTTTCAACATAGTTCACTGAAAAGCAATCTGATTCTCTTCTGAATGCTGAAAGGTAATCTAGTTTCCCTATTGTTTTCTTCATTCAACATTTTTTTTTATTAAGTACAAAAATCACACTCCTTGTGCAGACAGTTTCCAACAGGTTCTCACAATAATAATAATAACAATAATAATAGTAATAATAATAATAATAAAATGACTATTAATTTATGACATCAGAAGAGAGAAAGATGAAGGTTTCCAAAAATTGCATAAAATTCCTGACCTACAATAGAAATTTTGGAACTGTGCATATTTGACCAGTCCATCTTTTATATTGCACTCCTCCATATTAGAAGAAACAACAATAAAGAGGCTAAACCTTGCAACCATATAATCTTCATTTTATTGTTTTTTTTTCTGCAGCCCTGATATCTATAGACAGCAAAGGCACTGAAGGGGGTTAATGTTTGAATATTTTCAAATTCAAAATATTACAATTTTGAATATTTGTAATTTTAGTTATATTTTTTTTGATGTCATGTAATGATATTTTTAATCTGAAATATAAAGCACTCTGTAGAAAGCTTTTGTAGTATTAAATGTTAAATTGATATTTATATAAAAATATTTTTTGTAATAGCATTTTCAACTTCTAGAAGAATCTCATTTGAAACAGATGAAAAGTTTTCTAGCTAGTTATGCCCAAGTTTTAGAAAGTGGTCATGCTCTTATTGGACAGGTATGAATTTATAATAATTATATTTTAATGATCATGATTAATTAAAATAGTAATAATTGATGTAAATAATAAAAAAAATTAAGTTGCTTATAATTACATTTTTTGTATGTGGTGATAGATTATTGATATATACAGTAGTATCAATTATCTAAGCCATTGCTACCCAAGAATTACAATATTATTTTTCACTACACTGGTTGTTATGCTAAAGTATTATTCCTGTCCCTTAACACACTCGTTTCCAATTATTTATTTGAAGATATATGCAGTATAACCTAAAAATAGTCTTATTTGCTATTATAAGAATTAAAAATCAGGTGTTGACTTCTGCTACTGTTTGGACAGTTGGTTATTATTTACAAACCATTTCCTAAATTATTATTACTATTTATAATATTTCATATTTTAAAATATAATAGTAAAACCTTGGATACAATATTTTAATTATAGGTCTAATAACACATTTTTGTATAAAATGTATACTCGTGTATAAATTAATTATCTGAATTGTTTGGTTAACTGAAAAATCTTTGTTCTATTAAGTTTGGTTAATTGATGCTTTCTTATATTTCATTTTGTACTAGCAATCACTAAATATAAAATGTATTAATTTTTTATCAATAAATAAACTTTTATATTGTGCTGTGACTATATATTAGTAAGATCATATAAAAAAGTAATATTTGTAAGAAAAATCCAAAACATTTGCCTAGAAATGAACTCTTATATTTAAGAGTTCATTTTTGTGTAAATAGTTTTTCCTATTCATCTTGTGTTCTACAATTTTATAAGAACTTGAAATAAAATTATTTTCTGTAAAGTTAAAAAAAAATGCCAGGAAGCCTCAAAACTTATTTTAAGCATATGATACACATACACATTATGCATTGTACTATGATCAATACTACAAAATATGATAACTTTATTATCACAGGTTAACTGTCAATAACAACCACCTATCATTACTTTTTGCATTGAATCTTAACCTGCTCGCAGAACATTTATAAAAAATATTTGTAAAATCCTTATTTTGGACAATCTACTACTTGTAAACATTTTATTAAATGTGTAGCCTTTTTTAGCAAAAACATTTTTATTTTGGAACATTTTTGGCTTATTATCCAGCCATTATCAACATACATATATAAAATTATATATTACAGCTTACATTTCACAATTTAAACTATCAAACTATCAACTATTTTAACAGTTCTAGAAGTTTTAACAATTTAAATTTTTTACATATGTTCCATTCAGTAATGTCACATGCTATAAAGTTTTTATGTTTATCAATATTTTATCAATTATGAAAGGTGCATTCTTCAAGTTGTTCTATTTTTAAGCATACACCTAAGTTCTCATCTGTTAGAGACAGGGTTGAGGAGTCGGGAGTCTGGGAGTCATAGGTTTAAGGGTGGAGTCAGAATTGGATTTAGAATTTTAAATTGCCTGGAGTCGGACCTTACAAATTTTAGGGAGTCAGAATCAGAATCATATTTTTTTTTAAAGATGGAGTCTGAGTTGGAATCATTTGCCATCTGATTCTGCGATCTTGAGTTGCAGAGTTGGATGTTTTTGGGTGGAGTCAGTGTCAGATTTTAAAGTGCCCAGAGTTGAGTCAGATATTACAGATTTTAGGAAGTCTGAGTCAGAGTTGGATTTTTTTTAAAAGGTGAAGTCAAAGTCGGATCATTTTCCATCTGAGTCTGCAACCCTGGTTAGAGATTGTACAATTTCTGTAATCTTATATTTAATTTTCCAGGGGTGATGGCAGAGCTAGTCATCTGACATAGAGATGCCCAAGTAATAAAGAAATTTATGAATAATATTAGGCTGTATGTATGTTATTCAGACAATATATGTATTATATGGAAAACAAAACATAAGATTATCAAAATTGTGCAATCTCTAATAAATGAGAACTTAGGTTTATTCTTTAAAGTAGAACAACTTGAAGAGAGCACCTTTCATTATTTAGACGTACATATAAACATAGAAATTTGGGAGCATTTCACAAATATATACAAAAAAAAACAAACATTCATATCATTTATTATACCGGCATGATCCCAAGTTCCTATGAAATATAAAATAGCATCATTTAGAGTCTGACAAGTTCGGAGTTTCACTCCCGAACCTGCCCAAGGTTTGACGCCGTTCCCCCTCACTATCTGTACGTTTAAACGTAAAGAACTTTAAATGTAAGTTAAATTCTTGTTTATCAACCCAACTCAGGACAGCGTCCAGCATATCAAAACCACTTCCATAGCAAACTTTTTTTTTATTAGTACTTAATATTTTACAACTTCTCAACGTATTAAAAGAATTTAACAGTATTCTCTCTCTCTACAAAAAAATAAATAATTATAATTACCAATTACAAACAAGAATAATCCTTGAATAGCAGTATTTACTGTTGCGGTCTCACAGTTATAGTCTCCAAAACTACACATTATAAGTACCATCCACCAATCAATCGGTAGGTCATTCGTTCGGATGACAAAATCTTCACTGCAAACATCCACAGAGAGAGAGAGAGAGAGAGAGAGAGAGAGAGCATCCACGCCCTCCCACGGTAATCTTCTTAAAGTCCAGTTTATTAGCATAAAAACACAAAAGTTGCAAAAAGTTCAATAATTTAATCCAAACGTAGCGTCTATCGACGTTTTTAATACTCAAACGTATTAATAATGCCTGAAACAAAGTCCACAACATTTTTACAAAAAGGAAATTGAAAACACTAGTAAACGTTACACAATCGGGAACAAAATGGCGGCCGCTCCACATCACCACCTCTCCAGGTAAACTCACTTTCAATTTCCTCAATACCTCACAAGTCTAATCAATAGGCTACATGCCCACTGTAATGAAACAAGAAGATAGAGACAAAGAATACTACTATATAATTATATAAGATCAAAAATATGGATACAAATACAGAACAATGAAAGCTGTAAGTAATAATGTTACTAAATCAATGGCGACCAGTAGCTTATTGACAACATTGCAAATTAACAATCATCTTTGACAAGACCAACAGTCATATCCTTTCATGTATGATTCAGTAATAGACAAAATTGTGAAAAAGTTGTCAAAGACAACCCATATAAGCATGTTTATAAGAGAAAAAGTACCATCTTTGCAAATCTAAAAACGATAAAGATCCAGTAAACGTCATGAGGAGGTCAGTAGTATATGCAGTCCCAGTGTATAATAACTCTCTATGAATCCCTAAGGAATACATAGATAGGACTAAAGGATGTCTAAACACTAGAATCAAAGAGCACAAAACAGCCATAAGAATGAGTAAGTTAAATATTGTGTTGGCTATTAAAGCCTATGAGGATGATGCAACCATATACAGTCAATTCTGCTTAATTGGGACATGTTGGTACTAATCCATTTTGGCCCAATTAAGCGGCTGCCCCAATTAAACAAAATACCTAATTATTAGCTTTTTAGCGATCTCCTTTGACTTTGCCTTCAAAACTGGGTTGCTGATATTCACGTCTCTCCCACTAACTGTAGAAAACCATTTTATCTAATACTTCTTCGACTTCTGGATTCTTTCCATCATTCTTTCTTTTGCATGTTCCTGGAATTTCTTTCTGTAAAGCCCACTCCTCATGCAGTTGATTTTCTTGTTGTAGGAGACACGCTATGGTAGATTTTGGTACACCAGTTTTATCAGCGATTCTACAATGGCTTGTATTAAATAGCTGACTTTTAATTTTATTCAGCAAAACAATTTTACTTGAAAGTATAAAATCATTTCTAGGCATCTTGGCAAATATCTAAAAATTTTAAATAAAATCAACACTGTAAATGAATGTCGCTAGGTACAGTATATAGTAACAATAGAATGTTAAGCAGAGATTAATTGACATAGTTTCGAAAAATCCCTAAAATATTCTTTCATATGAATTCTTGCTGAATTCCTTTTCTGCTACTGTCCCAACTAAGCGAAAAAGTTGTCCCAATTAAGTGTTTAAATTATGTATTAGTTTGGTTTACGTTCTTTGAGATTTGGCCGATAAAAGCGGCTGCCCCAATTAACCAATGGCCCAATTAAGCAGAATTGACTGTATTAAGATAATATGAATATAATAATGTTTATCAAGAACAACATTAGTGGCAACACTGCAAGGCCATAGAAGTAGAAAAAAGAGGAGCAGGTAAATAGCTAATACAAATCTCTCTATTGTGCATGTGTGTTACTTCATTGACATATGAATCAAGTGATGCAGAAGTTGGGGTTTGACTGTAAGTTGTCACAAAAAAATAATGATAATTCTGAAAATATTGTTAATTTTTGTTATTGTTGAAAGATAGTGACAAGAAGTTAGCAAGGCAGAAAGATGTTAGTTATGTATTATATTTTTCTCAATTTCTTTTAAAGAGATAAGGAACAATAAAAGATCTACGAAATATCTGAATGCACAGTATAAATGACAGTATTTCTAGATATTCTGGATACTAGAATATTGGATAATTTATCCAATATCTACATTGTGTAGAATTGATTATGTTAATAACAAAAAATTGTTAAAAGAATTTTTGATATCTGCCTATTTAGTGATGTGTTAATGTCTTGAACTTTATAATAAAACATAATTGATGTTCTTTTGAAGTTTGACTATAAAGAATAAAATTTTTCTTAATATTTACATCAATTTTTATTTATAATAATTTATGATAGTTTTGACAAAAGATAACTAAATCTAATGGTTGAAAACAATGTTTACAAATACAGAAGGAATATTTTATTTATTTGAAAAAATCCTTACATTACATAAAATGAGTGAATCCCTTAAAAAAGAAAAATGTACATAATATATAAAATAGCTTGTATATTCAATAAACATAGCATATATTTGTTAATGTATTAATTAAGTATTACATGATTTATTTTAAAGGATATAAAATGATAAATTTTTTTTTTATTAGGTACATGTTGAATTTCGACAACAGTGTAATGATATGGATCTCGATAAACTACTAGAACAATTTGTAATCTCTAGAGGCACAGGTCCTGAAAAACCAGGTATGACATCATTTATTGTAAAGTACTTTTATTCTTAATAACAAAATAGCTCTTTTAGCAGAAGAAAAAGTAACTTTATTTGAATTATATTTTGTTTGGAAAATTTTTTAACTAGTATTTTGATACTCTTCAGTCAGTATTAATCTAAATATATTATACTACTTCTTAGTTTTAATATATAGTGCATTTCTGAAAACTTGTTTGAAAGTCAAACTATAAACTAATGTTCTGAGATAGTTCCATCTCCAGAGTTAAAATTATAGTCTGTAAATATAAAATGTTTATCCTTCATCTTGATGATATAAGTTAAACATAAAAATAACTGTATGCAGGAAAGTTTGAGATTTAAATCTGGATCCTCTAAAGTAGTGAGTGAGTGAGTGCTTTATCCATGCAATTATCTGCCCAATGACAGTAGGATAGAAAACAGCATAAAATGAGAGAGAGGAGCAAATTATATCAATAATTTTTGATAATGTTCTGAAATGAATTATTAAAACTATTATTTTCATACAAAGAATATTTTATTGAAATTATTAAACAATAGCAGATATTAACTTCCATTGGGGGCATTTTTTTCTATTTAATTTTTATGCTGTTTTCCAATCAAAGATTATTAAAAGGTGACTATTCTAGGGCCTATTGCAATCTGCCCATATCATGATTGGGTTAGCCAACAGATCTTCAAGGTAAAACATGGAAATATGGGATCCAGAATTGAACCCATATTCTTCAGATTGTAAAAGACAGTTTTACTATGTATATAGTATGTTTGCTTTTATGCCAAGGTCAGTATATTTATTATGGACTTTAAGAAACTTGTCTTATTTTATCAATATTTCAATTTGGATATTTTTGGATTTTTTCCATTTAGTATACAAACACTAATTATATATAAATAAATTTAGAATAGGAAATAAATTTGATCTTTATCTGTTTTATGTATCAAATCAACTTCATTTAATATAGTACGAAACCGTAAATTAGATTAAATACGAAAGTTTCATTTACGAACATCAGAAAATCAAATCATATATATGATGTTTCCGAAAATACTTTCAATCTATGAGTCCCATTATCTATTAGATATTAATTCTAATACTATGAATGTGAGAAGCAGAATACCTACTCTATTTTTTGTCTAAAATTCTTCCTTTGGGCAGATTAAATCGGCCTTCAAGAACCTGTAAAATAATGATAATTTTTAACTCTTTTTTTTCCTGAAAAAATTTAATTTTTCTTTCCAAATTCGATCAAATTGAACAAATTCTTATGATTGAAAGATATAATTATAACAAATCATATCTATCCATAATATTGTCGGAAAGCTAAATAGAAAGCCCAAAGGCTAGATCTAGCGGAATGTAGAAGAACGACCTTTGCTAAAGATTTCCGATGAGATCGGACATACGATCCGTTTAAGTAGCACTCAGTAGTCACTGTTGACATAGATAAAAGGCAGCAGTGACAGTCTATAAGCTGGACCCTGTCACTGATTAATCCAACTCTCCTGCACATCCCGGCATCTTTCTGGAGTCTTGTTTGTCACCGAATGTCACGTACTCACCTTTCGAAAGAGATCACGTGATCAATGTTTGATAAGTCTGGACGATAGAAGTAAAGTACTTCAAAGGAGTGATTAGGATAGATCGCCCAAAGACAAAGTAGTTACAACGCAATCATCACGAATCTTGTTTTGAAGCTTGACTAACCGTATGATATCCTAATTCCAGTTAATATTTTGAAGGTGTTTAATTTAGGGATTATTATAAATAGAATATGAGTAAAGATGAACGGTATTTACAGATCCTTCGAAAACTGCACATTGTATAAACGAGAGATTGTTTATTCAATAATGAATTATCGCAAATTTGGATAAAGTTCATAACCGAAATTAATTCCGCTTTAACTGATACTCGTAATGGATATGCTTTTACGTTATTCCTTCTAAAATTGCATATTATCATAGGTTATATTTATTTGAATTTTGGATAAATTCATGACATATATATATATATATATATTACAAGGTTTATAATTTATTATTACATTAAATTGTTGGTGTTTAACGTCGTCAGACAAAATCGTTATCGATGAACTGTAACTGTTGTTAAAATCCCAATCCGGTTTAGTAAATAGAAACTAATCCTGTTTTAAAATGAGGAAAAAGCCTAATAAAACTAATTACGAAGTCAATATTTTAAAATAACATTAATAAATTTTTATTTTTGATGCAAACTCAAAGCACAGAAAGCATTTTAAATATTTCATATTCACGTAACGTGTAGATACATAAAAATATGATTATTCATCTAGTTATTTATAAATTTTAGTACAAAATAGCCATATTTAAAGTCAAATAGTCGGATTCCAAAAGTGGTTACTCTCCTTATACTTCCTTATATTTTCGGAACTCTTTACCCGAACGGTAATTTTTTAGTATATCAGAACAATAGATTTGTCGAACCCTGTAGTCAAATGGACTTAAAACGGTCCGTTGACGTCATCTGGTCGGTTGGTTACACGCAAACGAATGTTTTTCTGTAAGGAGACACAAAGGCGACAAAGAAATCGATGCTCACCACCCTCTGAATTCCCATCGCTAATACTGGCCCCCTGCTCATAATATACAAGAATGATCAACATAAGTATCCTGCTCTGAAGGAGGATAAACATACTTTGCGTACTCGCATTTGCTTGCTTAAAAAAAAAAAAGAAAAATAATAAGTTTTCTTATTTAAAAATGGCTCAACACAAATCGGATATTTATTTTTATGCAAAATTAACATAATAATTGTAGTCTAATTCATTATCCATTTATTATTATCAAAAATAAATCGGATATAAAATACAGTATTTTTCTATTCTTTGATCTTTGTTATCCTAGTGATGAGTCGATCATCTGTTCCTTTCATCTGTTTTTGGCATCTGTTGTCAGTCAGGAGAGAATTCTCTCTTCCTGTAGCTATTGTTCTCAATAATAGAGAAGTCTGTTATCCTAATTTCTACACCCTATCCTCTGATCAATGTGATGCTTGGGTTTGATAAATCCTGGCTTTTAGGTGGAGTAGTACTGGATGGAAACTAGATACTGTTCTGAACTCATTCGCTTCTATTAGACACTTCAGAATCACTCAATCTGATCATTCAGAGAATCGTTCTAGAATTAGCGGAATGTAAATGAAAGGTTCCTCTTTTAAATATATTGAAAGACAAAAATTATTTTTCTTACTATTATAATATTTAACATAGATTTATAATTAATTTTTTGGAGACATGATCAACGGTTTAACATATATTTAACTATAAGTCTATATCTCAAGAATTTTGTTAACAATAACAAAAAATTATGCTTATAACCTACAGAACGAGAAGTATATGTGCAAAATTTCTGAATTATTAGAGAATTATTCCAATTATAATTTATTACACTAAAATAATTTGACTTTAATTGACTCGCTAAACTGCACGTTATATCCCAATAATAAAATATTCTTTGAATATTGTAAAAATTTATAATACTTTATTTAATAATGTCATAAGATGGCATTATTAAATAAAACATCTTCACTTATCTCTATAATATTAGAGCGTATTGATTAATAACTCATATATTATTATTATTTGCACCTATATGTTAGTATTATAGTTATAATTAAATAGTTAAAGTTGTTAATTTTTAAACAAAGAATAAAATATTTAAAAAATAATAATATTCCGATTAATGTCGGCCTATATAGTCAAACTTGCAATTTTTTACGTTTTGATACGATTTGAAATTTTACTTTACTTTTTTCGTTTCATATTATAAACTTTTCGGTGATTTATTTTTTTAATTTAGTCTAATTTTGTTCGTATATTAAAGAAAAATAATAAAATTAATACTTACCGCGGACGAAAATTTTATTGTTTATGCTACGTATTAAAACAAAATAATACCAAAAATTGATAATATTTAGGTCAGAATACTTTTAGACCTATCTAAACATGCTAGCAAGATTAAATTTCATTACTATTTATTCTAGGCCTACATGGATTTACAGAAATAAGAAATCCTGCAATAAAATTTGTTTGATGGCCTATCGAATGATCTATATAATTTTTTTTTTATGAATTTCTAATAAAAACGAAATAGTTTAGATAAAATTATTTAAATCATGAAATAGGCCTAATTTCTAATTTTCGAATCCAGAAAAAAACTTTATTTTCTGATTAGGCCGAGTTGTTCTTTCAACTTTAAATCTCCTTTATGCCTACGTCCTGCAGGCATATTAACTATAAAACAAATTTATTCTAATAGTTATTTTTTAATTACATTCTACAATTAAGTTTTTAAGTAACTATAACGTAGGCGTGATTTTTATCTGATAAAAATATATTTTATATCCTATGTATGTAATGCTAACACGAAAATTAAACGAAAGGAGAATGTTTAAAAATTCTATTTACTTTAAAAATTATTCGAACTTTAAAATTTAAATTCTGATAAGTAAATGAATGCGAGTATAGGTAGGTTATATAGCCTCAGCATCATGATTGTCCGGAAGCCCAGTTTTAATGCAACGTCTCTGTTTGTACTAGTCATCCATTATGCATCAAACTTTATCGGGAGACGAAAACTTTCAACCCTCCATCTTTCCTCCCCCAAAAACGTTCTCTGGGCGTCATCCATCAAAAGTCGTGACAACGGCTATTTGTCAACTTTTCGGGGATAGGCCTACAAGTAAAAGTTTGCTCTGTTGGCCCGTCCCTCCCTTTCCAATTCATGCATTCTAGGCTACGATTCTGAGATTATATAGATTTTTGAGGATTTCGTCGCCTTTAGTCAAATATTCGCAAAAATTTATTGAATTTATCACAAACTGAACTTTTAAATTTATTAAGTCTATTTCTTGATTTTATCTAATCTCACGAGTTTTTAAAATTTTAAATCTTTACACGAGTTATTTATTTATCGTAATAAACTCGATATCATTAAAAATTTTTACAATTATAAAAGTTTTTAATGATATTGAGTTTATTGCGTATAGGCCTATTTATCTGTATTGCAAATATAAATAAATGAATTTTTACTTAAATAAATATTAAATAATGAGAATAATGATTATTTAAGATTCGGCTGAAGATTGAATTTACAGATAAAAAATATTGATGTTGCATTTGATTTTTAACGAGAATTTTGCGAGCTTTCTTCGAGAATCTTCTTTAAAAAAGCATGCTAACTAATAACTATTTATATATATATTATTTTTTAATTTCGTTTTCTTTTCTGAAAAGTTTTTAGTAGAAAATCACCTATTAAGTATTATTTGTCACGCTATTTACTCATAGTTTCTATCGTTACAGCCGTGCAACACGAAAGAGGACCGAGGAAACCCAAATTTAAAGATCCGAGTGACCTGCAAAAGAACGTGACGGCCACATATACTTCCAAATTTCACTTCGACATGAGTAAGGTACCTACGAGTTTAGCAACTGCTGCTGCTGTGGCTGCTGCAGCAGCGGCTGGAGCTGCATCCGATAGTTCAATGTTCGCTCAAACCAAGGAAATGCAACAGGGTGCAGCCGCAGCTTTCATGGGTGCTTCTTCGGCGGGTCTCTTGCAGATGCTTCTAAACGCAGAAAAGTCTCAAGAACTTATTTGGAACAGTGTTCGTTTAGGGCAAGGTCTCGGAGTCATCGGTGGATTGGGTATTGGTGTATCGGGTTCCAAAATCGTAGATCATCTATCGCATCTTCCGGCTTTGCCCCCTCCTCCTCATACACTCATCTGTCCTCCTAATTTAATCGCAACTGCATGTCCGGCAACAAGTGGAGATGGAGGGCAAAATGCTGGTGTCATAAGGTCTATATATACAGGCTCACCTTTACACAACATGGCACTGGGTGCCCCAAGAGAAACAGTACAAGAAGTAACAGCTCGTCTGCTCTTCATGGTGATTCGTTGGGTAAAGTGTTTACCCACTTTTCAGACGTTATCCAAAAGTGACCAAGTGAGTATAATTATAATTATAAAATAATTTATTATCTTTGATTTAACATTAATCAATATAATGAACAATTAATAATTTGAATTAAGTTTGAAGCTATTTATAATTTTATAAAACAATTTCAAAATAACGAACACTTTGTAAATTTTAATAGATATCATTAAATATATAAACTTTTTCCGGATGTACATAAATTATATTTAAGTCCATCGTTGCAATAACCCCATTTTTCTAAATGAAGGATATTAAATAGATGATTCTTAAATTCAAGTTCGTTAATTTTAATCTTATATTTTTCAACAGAGAATAGTTTTTATGCAATTCATCATAGCAAACGTTAGCATTTCTTTTTTTTTTTTCTTTCTCTTCCTCTCTACAATTCTAAGTTTCTCTGTTTCACGTCAATTCTTATAAGAAAATAGGTCCTACATTTTGAATTTAACTTATGAAATATTTATAGAACTATTCTAATCCAAGAAAAAATCCGCTAGAAATACACTTTTCCTGCTTATTAAACATTTACATCAAAAATATATGGAAATGAATGTTAGTAGCTGTTTTCGAGTATTTTACAGAAGCACTTTGAAAAATGATTTTACTCTCTAGTGTTTTCTTTTAGATCTTAGACGTTTAGGAAAGGTTATTTTTTTCTCTCTACAAAATATAACTTATAGAAGGCTAATAGTCACTTTAAAAATTAAACTTTCGATGTCTTATCATTTAAACTTAGTTTAAACTATCATGATGATTTAAATATTTTAGAAGTTTTCTTGTTATTTAGAGTAAGCCAATATTTTATTACTTCAAACGAAAAGAAAAATTTCTTTTTAAGGCCATTTTACTTTACTTTTTTTAACCATAAAATTAAGTTTGATAATTTTTTCGTTCTTGCGACTATTAAATTTTGTTTTCATTTTATCTTTCTACCCAAGTTATTCCAAGTTCATCTTAACAAACTACAATCCCGTTTATCATCTCTGGAGCCTTATAGTGCTGGCATATGCATAGGAAAATCATTCATCTATAGAAAATGTTTAAAAAAACTCGGTAATATTTTCCACATATGATCATCTGACAAATTACTCCCATTCAGTTCCGTGTGACCAAACATGTGACGATTCTGTGATCACATGGTGTAGAGGCGTATAGTTAACCTATAACCTGTCAGTCATTCGCCGCTCTATCGATTGACTGGCGAAGCTCTGCACTGATTCACTCTACACAGGAAGACACGATTGGCCGCAGGCAATCCGGCATCTCGGTCCTATTGGCCAGAATGGCATAGAGTTACCGATCTAGAGGTGTTAAGTAGACAAGTAACTAAACTTGACTGACTGCTGCTATTTTCCCAGAGTCTGGCAAGATTATCTGTCTACCTAGCTCAAGTAATTTATTACTCATTTGCTCGATCTAATAAATGGATGGTCACGATACGCCAACACTTGATTACAGATTTATTTCACATTTTGTTGCCCGTTTTTAAAGAGGTTTACACTTTAACATTTTGGCTTAATTGGTTTTTTTAAGCTTTCCCATTTACGCCACGTCTTTTACTATTTATAGCGTAATTATTAAATAAGCTTTTTTTTAATTCGTTTTAAAAGGTAATCCTCTTAGAAGAATCTTGGAAGGACTTGTTTCTACTCAATATGGCACAGTGGTCTGTAACCTTAGATCTACTGGCAACATTACCACGTTCGACTTTGCCGGTTTCACGTCCACCCACAGAACAAAAAGCGGAAGATACGTCTTACATTATCGATTTTCATTATATTCAAGAGATAATGAGAAGATTCCGTCAACTGTCACCCGATGGAACCGAATGCAGCTGTTTAAAAGCTATCGTGCTTTTCAAACCAGGTAATATTATAGGCATTTATCATTATTATCATAAGCTATTATAAGTATTTACGTATTAAAACCGATAATATTTTTTATACTATCAGAGACAATGAGCCTGTGCGACATTCATCCAGTGGAGATGCTACAAGATCAGGCACAGTGCATCCTGGGAGACTATATCCGTCACAAGTATCCCAGACAACCCACTCGTTTCGGTCGTCTTCTTCTGTTAATACCCTGTTTGCGTGCCATAAGCAGCAGCTCCGTGGAGAGGTTGTTTTTTAAGGACACAATCGGAGACATACCAATAGAAAGGATTCTGGGAGACATGTACCACATGGAACGTTTGGATTGATAACCCAAATCATTCTTTCAGATTCCCAATTAGTCTTTAGACTCTCTGGGCTGATGGAATTAATTTCATAAACAATTTAATACATCACGAGTTACTCGAGTAATCATCTTTTAAGTGAGCCCGTTATTCATAATTGAAGTCTATGATATTCACGAAAGAACCAGGGACGAAAAACGATCCCTTATTTCTCATTTTTTAATTGTATATGAGTGCAATCTGTAACGTTAATCATTCTTAAAAATCTGTACATTAAAAAAATATAGACTCGTCGAAAATTTAAAGACGGTAATATTTGTTTTTTCTCTCACTGTTTCGTTCGTCTTTCTTAGCAACCAATCCAAAACTGACTGATATTAAAATATTGAACATTAACTCGATAAAGTATTGGACATTAACGGGTCTTTAATTGGAATTAATGTATACAAATTAAAATTAGGTCTATACAATAGAGATTTATTAAAAAAACACCCTTGGAAACTTCACGTTTTGTTGAAGCAGGAACTTCTCTCAGATCCTACCAATGACTTTATTAACACGCTCTATTATATAGACTATCAAATAAATTATTAAAAACTAAATTCGAGAGATTAATGTATAAATGAAAAGGTTAATATTTTATCTAAATTAATTAAAAAATCAAATATAAAATGTAATATATAATCTAAACTCGCAATACTTCACATTGTACTCATTTTAATATTATACATATATTTTTTTGCAGTAAATCCATAAATCTATTAAAATTTTTAAACCATAAAACATTAAACAAGTTACATAAACTTTCTAAAGATATATTAAACCGTATATTAAAATTCACGCAAGAAAATCGATTATAAAAATAATTAACAATCTTCTCTCTTAATATATGAAAAATAAATTCTGATTCATTTCCGAAAGAAAGCAAATTATGAAAAGAAAAGCTAATCTATCTATCTATCTATATATAAATATATAATATATTAAGTTAAAAGTCTTCTTTATGTTGAAACAATTTTTGTGACTATTGTAAATTATTAAAAGTATGTTAATTTTAAATTAAAATTGTTATTTATTTGAATGATTCTAAGCATATTTATTAAACTTGTATTTTATATAGTCTAGTCATTTGTAGCAAATCAATGTAAGCTTATGTCAGTGTATTTGCATGACACTAAAATTAAGTTTCCTGTATAACTTATACATAAAAAAAGAAAATAATGATTATGATGTAATATTTATTGTAATTTTAAACGAAGATGAAAAAAATAATGTTAAAAATATAAACATATTTACAAAACAAATAAAAAATTATTTGTAAATAGCGATAACAAGTAGCTCAAAACAAGGGCAATTCTAATGAGTAAATCATTTTAAGGTGTTGATATATTAACTATTTTTTAAGTGAAAAAATAATTTTGAATATAGTATATGATAGATCACACATATATAGAAGTTTATATATTATTTTCCATCAATATATTCCGCTAAAGTTTTATTTTTAGGCTCTCAAGTTTAAGAGTTTTTCTGTAAGCTCCATAATTTTGCCTAAACAATCTTAAATTTATACATATATATAATCTCGTCCATGACATTTCATCTTGCCTTTGAACTTCTATCAAAATTTGGATCATTTTGTATAACTGATCTATAATTTTCGTAATAGTGGTTAAACTTGTTTTGAGAAAATCTGTTGCAAGTTCATTTTGCTCCTCATTTTCAGAAACTCTTACTCTTGATGACCGATCATAAATATGAACTGTGACTGTAGCAAACTTTCATATATACTGTGGGGGTCTGAGAGACAGGGCCTGCTGGAATATGTCACCTCACACTTTATCGTAATTTGGCGGAGTTGACAATTTTATCGTCAACATTGGGTGAATGTGACTTTCTTCCAGCTAGTCCCAGATACTCTGATCTCCACTATCCCCCAAAAGAATAATAAACACATTGAGTTTGAACTGCACGAAAACTTCAGTGTCGTGCAGGTGTTTGGAGGGGTTTTATAAAATTATGTGGCAGAGGTCGCAGTGGCAACTTCCTGCGAAAGAGGGAGAAGCGTGTTTATTTACTTTTATCAAGAGGGTGAGACTGCAAAATTCAGACAAAGAAACTCAGTCGGTTTCAGCCCGCAGAGGAAGACAGTCTGTTCTAGCCCGCCGTAGAGAGCAGTCGGTTTCTGCACGCCAAAGAAATTAACTGATCCATCCTGTCCTTGAATAGAGGAGCGATCCGAGCAGCTTGATTAAATGTATCGGATCACACAAAGATCATTGGACTGAGTAATTCAGGCGGAGGACTAAAGAATGCAAAACGTAAACTCAGGAGAAAAGGGGAACTATCGACCAGCGTCGAAGATCTAAGCTCGTATGCTTGAGTGACCTCTGTCACCGCATCACGAACTTTGTGAGAAACTCCAACTCAGAGAGCCGCCGCCTTCAAAAGGGACCAAGGAACGTGAATCAACATTTCTGAACTGTCCTGTAGAAAAGAAACCTGCATTGCCTCCCAGAGAAGACTTCGACCCTCGACCAACGGAAGTAATTCAGATCACCTGTATTGTTAAAAAGGTATTTGTCCTCTGACTTAAATTGTCGGACTTGTTATTTGTACAGATCTCTCTCTCTAATAAAGGAAGATGTTTGTTTATACGAACGTTGTCTCCAAGTCCGTCCTTGAGTCCGAAATCTTGCCACTCATCCTTACACACGCCACACGCCGCTAAAAGGCTATACGCCTGTTGAGAACTGCTCGTTCTTATCTTGCGAGCTCAGTGGGCCATGCTGGCCTCACAATACTACACATTGATATCAAGTGCATTGTGAGAAGGCATAGGAGTGTGAGGTCCAGGGAGCCCACCATTTTGTTACCATATTTAACGAATTAAATTCTTTTGTATTCTTCAAAAAATTATGTTAATTTTATTATTATTAATTGATCAATTTATATCATAATCTTTTGTAAAAATAATACTTTATTTAATTTCATTTAATTTTGTAACTTTGCACAAATATTATCAGTTGAAAGCAAAGGAAATGTTGACTTAGCTTCCTTTCTGATTCACTTTAATCTAAACAGTCAGTTTGACAACCGCCTGGATGAGGTAACATCAATAAGGATAATAAACCGAATACAATAAAGATGTCGGACAGCAACAAGGAACTCTCCTTGTAGCAGCTAAGATTTCGACATCTGAATGATGTCAAGACTGACTCATGAGCTCTCCCTTGTCAACAGATAAAAGGCGAGGGGAGAGGCTGAGTTGATGATGATGAGTCAGATGAGTTCAATCAGTCTCAATAAGACGGCAGACTCGGTGTGTCTTTTGGATTACCAGCCAGGGAGATAACCCAGTCCTCTCTTGAAGGAGGAGTTCCAAGTCCGACTCATCCATGTCCAGGTATGTAGCACTTGAGAAGCGATTACACAAGCCAACCCGACTGCCGACTGCATAACTAACGAACCATTAGTACGTTTGCCCTTTATTTACATTCACAAACCGTTAGCACATTCGCAAAATTCCAAATTTGTTAGGAGTTTTATAGATTCAATCGATTCCTTTGTTTTAATTATCTTACTTCTTATTTGTTAATAAATACTATTGTTTATGTTAATATATCTCTTGTCCTAGTGTCTCTCCTTCGACCTGGACCTCCGTGCCTCTTAACCATGTTATGCCTAAAGATAGCACGAACCATAAATAAATACGCGATAAACTCACGCCGACATTCTGACAATTCACTTTATTTTTAGTGTTGAGGAATCACTATAATCTTCCTCTGGTGTCAGGATTGACCGCTGACCATCAAACAACAATCGACGACAGCGCCACATTGCGGCAACCTCACAGGAGTATAAAGCAACAAATTAATGTGATTTTGGATTTATGTGAATATAGCAGTTTGAAAAACTGCACCAAAATGAATCAATAAAAATATAGAATTCAAAAAATGCGTTATATTGAAACAGTGTTAAACAGAGAAGTGTTAAGCAGCGTCTTACTGTAGATTTATTATTTTTAATTAATACTTAAGAAATTGTTTGAATTTTCTCAGCATTGCGATGAACTATCGAAAAATTAACAGAATAATATTTAACATGATTTGGTTAATTCCTTATTAAATAGTATGGGTCTGAAAAGGGCAGTTTTGGTGAACGAGGATTATACTTAAAGTTTACATTAAATTTTCGATTAACATAAAATTACATTCTCTTTTCGTACGAAATCCATTGTGATGAGTAAGTGGTAAAGTATTGTTCTCAATAATGTTATTGGCAAGACGTTGTTGGCATTTGTGTCTATCAGTAAACTGCTTATGACGGAGCATTAATTATGGAAAAAATAATGGTGTGCTTTCATGCAAATGGCAGATTTTAGTAAAATTATCATATCTACTATAAACAATCTTTCACAACTTTTCATTTCAAAGACGTTTGGTGTTGATACCTATGCCTTCATTCATTTCTTTCCTGATTCTGTAAACAGTCCTTACCGAGATGCTAATTAACTGTCACCAAATCTACGATGCAACTGTAAATTTATCCAAATTCTGTTCTACTAATCTGCCATAAAAGTTAAGTATAATCTCCTTCATTTGACTATGAAGAATCTTTTCTCTCACATTATACTTCACGTAAGAACTTTGTAAAAACAATACACCATCTTAATTTCGAATATGAATATTCTCGATTACAAATTTTTTCCACTTTAAATTTCATCAGATTCTTTTTCTATCCTCAGATTTTCTATTATATTGAGAATAAAAATACGAATTATGATTGCAGTAAGACTTTGAAACTTTATACATGAAAGTATTCTAATCAGTATTTCTTCTCATGGACAAACTATAACCCTTCACTTGTGACATTACTGCCTTCTCAAAGTGAAACATACTGTAGTCCCAGATGATACAGGACAACATCCTATAACAACTAGTGTCCTAGATGGACTAATTCTAGTCATCAACCACATGGCAAATTCAGGCATATACAAACTTTGGTACCAATATTCATTATATAAATTTAATATTTGGCTCAGTCCTGGTTTTTGTTGATCTTTTAATACTTATGCCCCCTTAATAATCCAACCATCCAAATTTAATATCTTCCTTAGGGTCTTTTGCTGCTTCTGATTTTTTTTTTAATTGAACTCCAATTATGTGACCAACTATAATTGAACATCAACTTCATGACAGTCTCTTTTTTTTATATACCATCACTGCCTAAAACTTGCATATCTTTTTATTTTTATTCTAATGCAATCACCTTTCAACATAGTTCACTGAAAAGCAATCTGATTCTCTTCTGAATGCTGAAAGGTAATCTAGTTTCCCTATTGTTTTCTTCATTCAACATTTTTTTTTATTAAGTACAAAAATCACACTCCTTGTGCAGACAGTTTCCAACAGGTTCTCACAATAATAATAATAACAATAATAATAGTAATAATAATAAAATGACTATTAATTTATGACATCAGAAGAGAGAAAGATGAAGGTTTCCAAAAATTGCATAAAATTCCTGACCTACAATAGAAATTTTGGAACTGTGCATATTTGATTGATTGTCACTTTATATGTATTTTATATAATAATTATATATTATTATTTCTTAATTTGAACATTAATCTTTATGCGAATTACAACGAAAACCTCTTAATAATAAATAGAAATATCAGTGACTAGTATAAATCAGCAGAAAATTCGGAGAGAATCTTGAAAATTTGGCATTACGTTCAGATTGATGATAAGAATTGCAGTGCAGATATGATAAAAATTGAATTAAGATGAAGATATCTTTGTGGTTACAAGAAAAATACGTGTTTAATGTTTTAGATCTTTATTCGAATTTTTGTTGTAAGATTCTGCAATGGATGCCGAAGATTTAAGATTATCCTATTACTCGGAATAATATAATAATTCTGAAACGAATAACATGATCTAACAGATTTGTAGCACAGTAACGTAATGCTATTTGACATTACGATGATATAATGATGAGTGACACTACGATGACTTGATAACAAATGACATCACATTGACAGACAAATTATTGTATAAAATTGTTTTCATGTTCGAACGAGTATATAATTAGGGAAATTAGATACTAGAAATGATCGGTCAATGCTAATCTATAATAATAAAATGTAAGTATTTGTATACCTGCCTGCAGAAAGTCTCAAAAATTATATTAGAACTTGTAAGATTCAGCAGCATTTTCAGGTTATAGGTGTTATCAAAAAGTGTTATAGGTTTGTTATTAAAAATAGTTTAATCGGAGAACAAGTGGGAACATTTTTATTCGAATATTTTTATTAGATTCTTCAGTCTCTGAGGAAGATTTAAAGTTGGAATATTATTAAAGTTCGGGAATAATAATATGAAATGGACTATATTTTTATATAATTTTTATAGAATGACGTAATAATAGATAGCGTCACAATAGACATATGTTAATGAATAACATTATGGAGTGACGAAATGGAATTATCTTTATGATATATTGTAATTCTATACATGAATAAAATACATAAAATTTATACTTATCGTAGAAAATATTGCATTTCTAAAGTTTCTAGAATGTACGCCAAAAATTTAAAAGTGGATTTCATATTTTATTATGCATAACTAGAAGAAAAAAATGTACGGTAGAAATGTTATACATATTATAATCAACGCCACGTATTTTGATTAGTAATAAATATTAAATGAAGAAAAAAATTAAAAATAAATAAGATTAAAGAAAAAAATAAATAATTAAAGAAGAAGAAGGTATAAAAAGAAATGATTATTTCTACTCGAGAACTTAGAACTGTATGAAATTTATTGTTATGGAGACAAGAAGTTTTTACTTCAAATTTTTTATTTAATAAAAATAATGTTATATAATCAACATTTAATTAATTTAACGGTTTGTATATTTTTAGAAATCTAACTAAAACTTTTAAAAATAATTCTGTAAGTGTATATAACATTTCGAAATACATTTCATCAATATTTAGAAATTTTCTACAGTATGTTTGAGAATTTGAGAAATTTTTTAAAATTCTTTTTTTTTTTATTAAAATCATTTTAAACTATTTCCCGTACAATTTCCGCGGGTAAAATCAGATTATTAGATTTTTTTTTTGTTCCGATTTATTTTGTATTAATGTATGAATGATATCGAATGCATTTGTCACACAAACAAGAATTCAACAAGGAATAATATCAAAAATTTATTAATAACCGATGTCCTTGCAAGAATTGCCATCTGTGGTTCCTTCCTATATCCACTAAAATGTGAGTATACAACGGCAAATGTCGTTTAGAAACAACTTTGTACTTGACTGTATTGAGACCATCTCTCGGTGATCTTCTCTTCGCCATCCTCAAGAGAGCAGTTCTGAAAAAATAAATCATTATTACGTAAAAATCTAACTATCGAGAAAACTATAGTACTTATAAATATTGAAAATATGTAAAATATACCTGATATGACTAGGCGATTCTAACCTGTGGTCGTGTTTGATCATTGTATACCTAGCAACCGTTTCTGGTGGTCTAAATATGTTCAATCTCCTATATCTGATCCTAAACAAATACAGTATAAAATTTTATTTAAAAATTAATTAATGCTCAAAATTCTTGAAAATATAAAAATGTTCTGCTTACCTGTAAGCCATGTCATCATCTTCTCCACCCCAACCCCAATATAAATTAGAATAACCATTGACATGTAAAAGATGTTCGGTTTTTATAGAAAACACACCTCCCACTAACAAATTATATGGAAGCCTAAAAAATATATATAAAAATATGAAAAACAGTTTATTAATATAAAGAATGAATAAGATATATGTATATATATTTTTATAATTCATATATAAATTTTAAAATATTATGCAACTTTTAGTATATAATTAGAACATTAGATGGCGCAACATGACAACCGTTTGTTTAACAAACAATAAAATTTTGTCTCTCTTTTCTCTATTAGTATCTATTTAAGCCACTTTAAATAAATAAATATGTGCTGATTACTTTTAGTATATAATTAGAACATCAGATGGCGCAACATGACAACCGTTTGTTTAACAAACAATAAAATTTTGCCTCTCTTTTCTCTATTAGTATCTATTTAAGCCACTTTAAATAAATAAATATGTGCTGATTTAGTAATTTCATTGCTTTTAATTGTTTTCATTAACTATTAATTATGTTGCAATTTATCTATAAATAGAATACTCATACACTTTATTTAAACCGTGAAGTGGACGAACATTCTCTAGTAAGAAAATACTACTACAGCAGTTGTATTTACTGCATTAGAAAATAAATAATAAAATTAATTTTAATCTTAATTTTTTTATTATATAGAAATAAAAGCTAAAAGAAAAATTTTTTTATAAAATAAGGCAAAAAAACAATTAATATGCAAGCATTTACCAGTTGTAAATTGGTCATAATTATTTTACAAAAAATATTATATGCACAATATGCTCTCAAAATTTTTTTAGTTTAAATAAATTGAGAAAATTTTTTTTTATAAAATAAGGCAAAAACAACAATTAATATGCAGTTGTAAATTGGTTATAATTATTTTTACAAAAAATATTATATGCACAATATGCTCTCAAAATTTTTTTAGTTTAAATAAATTATATACAATGTTTTGAATTTCAAATGCTACATCTTTTAAAGATTAGGAATTAGTAATCTTATAGGTAAGATAAAAAAAAAAGAACAATAGTGTAAAATTTGAATGCTGTGTATATACTACTATAGCCTATTTTGTTCTCAGATATTTTTCAGTCGACCTGACATATATACAAAAGGAAAACGGAATTACATAAGAACATAGTTGTAAAATATATCTTAAATCTTTTCGGACGACTACAAGGGCATTCACCTCTAATTTTAGAGATACCAGCGATTTTATGTTCCAAACCGCAGCCATTTTGTAACGGTATTATGCATCAATCTCAAAATTAATATACATATATCATGGATAATAAAGAATGATCTACTAATAATTGAATAGTCAGTGATGTTTGGTTTTCGAGATATGTTTTGTGGACAGACAAATAAACTGAATAACCGTTTTATTAAATGCAAGTAAGATCAACAAATCATTCATATGACTCTTTCATTATAATTTATAAAATGATCAAAATCGGATCATTATTACATCAGTGATGATAATCTAGTTTCGATAGTTTTCAACAGTTTTGATCGTTCTAATAGATTCCAATAATATATTTATATCGTTGCATAAATTAAACTGTGTGAATAGGAATCAGCTAACGTTATTGGCGAGTCTCCATTATAAAAAAAAAGCTCATTCAATTTCATTTATTCTGCTTCAAAAAATCTTTATAAATATTCTAATAGTTCCATTATTCGACCTGTTTATGATAGAAAACGTTCTTTCGTTTCAACATGTCATGCTACGAAATGATTTTAAAAACTACTGTACTCCATATATTATTCATATATAAGATATTTTATAGTAAATATTGAATATTTATTGCGGGATAAACAATTTAAAATTAAGTATTAATAACATTTTTATCTTTCGGCGAATAAGAGAAAGTTTTGAAATTTAGTACAATACACCAGAGAGAACATATTATTTATAATGGCAAACGCGTTCTTTTATAAAGAAAAGTAGAGCAGACCAAATGGGATTTATTCTTTTATTTTATTTTTTTCTGAAAGAAATGCCTCTGAGCTATAAGTTCTGTAATATTCTTCTCAGGAAAACAATTAGAATCTAATAGAGAACGACTAACACCATAAAAGCCGAAAATCGAGTTATATTAATTTCATAAAATATTTTATAAAAACGATGACCATTTTCTTTAATTTTTTGCGAATATACAAATAAATGTTTCATAAAGCGTATTGTTTTAGAATGTTAAAGATTGATAGTTTTCGAGAAATGTTAAAACTAATAGTAATTTTTATTTTTATAACATTTGTAGTGGTTCAGAAATGGGAACATGATAACGTCAAACGTTTTTGTTCTTTAGTTTCTCGCAATAGGCAAGATATAAAATCAATAGAAAATATCAAATTTTCTACAGCAATTAACAAAACTTTAGCAAATTTATGAGATTTAATCTATAGGGTCTCTTTCAACATTTATTAAAACAGGACTTTCTTTTCACTTTAGATCTTCAAAAAGATAAAATGGTTGTTCTCTTCCGAGTGTTGTAAAGTTCGGTATTATATTTCGCACTTGATGATAAAATGTGAAAAGAAATCGAGTTTTAAGTAATCCGGCAATTTAATGTTGATCAATTTTAATGTTCTGACATTATATACTAGAAACTGCTCAAGATTTAAATACAGAATCACATAACGTACGATGTTAAAAATGTTTAAATTATGTGGAAGTTTCTTAAGGATTTTAAGGTATAAAATATATAAAATCGTAGATTTTTACCATTTTACTTATACGTTAAGAGCAATTAACATAAGCTCAATAATCAGATATATATTTTAAATTTTAAAATGATCTTTATGATTATAGCATCATAATAAGATAAAAAAATATATATATAATATAATTTTGCTGAACATCCACCTATCCTTTGAAGTGTACAAAAAACACAAAGAATAAACTTCCTTTAATTTTCACGCTAAATCAGGAAAATCAATAATTTACTTGCGAAGAAATTTATATTATAAATTATTGATTTCATAATATATTCTGATATTTTATTCAGCCTGAAAATCAGTCAAACTTACGTATAATTAAACTTGTCAACAGCCACAGACATGTGACGCGGATGTTCTGGACAACTGTAAAAGTTTCTGTCATCTTCAGGAATAAGATCAACATCATGGAAGACGAAACAGTGAAAGTCAAATTCTCTAAGAGCTTCTTTAACTCCAGCATTCATTAAAACACCTTTATTAAAAGTATCTTCACCGTACTGTAATAAAATGATAAAAATCGCATTAAAAACTAACTAAAAACGATAAGAAGCCATAAACTTTATTTAATAACTCGAGTATATAAAGACCGTTTAAAGTACTTAAAGTCAATATTTGATGATAATTATAAATTATTTTTGAATTCATTACCGAATTAAATAAATAACTCCTTAATAACCGATTTAATAATGTTGAATTACTTGAAAACTTGGCTAAAAGTCTATAAAAATATTTTGATAAAACGAAAATATATTAAAAAAAGCAAATTAAAAAAGACGAGGAAGAAATGAAAAGATCTGAACACGGCCATTTATTAAGTCAAGTCGTAGTTCTTGCTTTATAACGATAAAAGAATACTTTGGCAACTTATTCACTGAAAGAAAATCCAAAGATTTTCTAGAATGTAAGGTAGAATCAAGTTAATTCATTTTCGAAGTTAAAATTAAATGCATCAAATTAAAATGATAATTTACAAGCGAGTAGTCAGCAGTTTTATATGATTGTTTAACATGACAAAAGCCCATCAGCTAGTTGAAACGGAAATTTATCGTTTACATTAGACTATATTCCATTAGATCACTTTTTGGGAAGAACTGATGAGATGCGATAAGATTTGATTTTTCAGATGTTTCGATGCAACTAAAGGATGGGAAAGATTAGATCTAGTTCTCTTTTCCATCGAATAGACATCTTAGTTGTTTGGAACAGAATTGAATTCGAAATAAACCAACAAATATACGTTTCGTATGAGGAATAACTCACACTTTAGATCTGGTTTGAATTTCAAAGCAGTTTCAAAAGAATTTTTCCATCGTTCGTGGACGAAATACATCAAACTTTTTATACTAAACGGAAATTCTAACAATATTTACACTTGTCGAATATAAATTGGTATACTTTATGGCATAAAACATCAATATTTTTACAAATTATATGTTGACTAACTTGAAATATTCGCGTTTATAAATGCTATAAAAATCATAGTACTCTGTTTAAAATTTTGGTATTTTAATGATAATTAATCGCTTTATATATAAATTATACAATATTACGAATAAAAGTTAAAGAATCTATTGAATATTTTAAAGATTGATCTACGAATTCTTTCCTAAACAAACTGATCGATCAACAATTTTCTTGGAGTGTTCACAATCAACAGTCATGAAGCATTTCCTATTATAAAACAAGTATTTTTCACAGAAAGTAATTGTTATTCTGATCGCTACATCACTTCATTAACAAAAACATGTCTCTAGACTTTGATCCCACTAATTCATAGGGCATGATATCGCTTTAAATTAGTATGCATATGATGATCTCTAGTAATTAACGAATACGTAAAAGTAATAATGTTTTTATATGACTTCTAACTAGCATCATTTACTCGAAAAAGCAGTCTATTCAGTTCGTTAAACGCGATTAATTTACTTCCCTAAAAAGACCAATAAAGTTTCTGAGAAAAAATGTTGGCCTTTTCGTGATGCGGTACTTCAGAAATTGCACTTCATATACAATCACATTAATAAGAATGTTATGCAATTTTAACAATTAATTTTAATTTACAAAAATAATCCTTTAAAAATAAAGTTTCAGTAAAATTCTTGAAGAATTAAAAAAAATTATCAGATATTCATCAACATTCAGTTAGAATTTGCTTTATTAGAATTTGTAAGTTATTATTATTGGGATATAAAAACAAAAACCACTTTATTATGGTGATAAACAATTTAAAAAAAAAATGTGCAAGCAGCTTAATAATTAAAATTTGAAGTTACATTAGTATAATTTTATTTTATTAGAATTTGTAAGTTATTATTATTGTGATATAAAAACAAAAACCACTTTAATATGGTGATAAACAATTTAAAAAAAAATGTGCAAGCAGCTTAATAATTAAAATTTGAAGTTACATTAGTATAATTTTAGAATATTGCATATTAAACGTAATTTATCAGTTATGCTAGGTAAACATTTACTGTAAGTTTATATCTAATGTAACTATTATGTTTCAACTAATAACTTTATAGATTTTTCTTAAAAAAATTTGTGGTTATAATACTTTTATCGTTTGAAAAATAATAAAAAAAATATTATATCCACAAAATCTTGCAATATTTATATAAAATTCAATTAATATCATTCGTAATTTAAGTTGACATATTATCTAAATCATCATTTAATTATTAAAGCAATTTATTAGAGAGAGAGAGGAAATATATATTCGAATGATTTAAAGCTTTTAAAATGGTCAGTGCGCCTATTCAATCTCTGAATGCCTGTCCAGGTAAGCGTAAAAAAATCTGTCACGAACAGACCCTCCAGCCATAAATTTATTTCTCGAAAAATATTTGCGAACTACCTATTCGTATGTATTGCATAAGAGGCATATATTTAATTTAAATTCTTAAAACTAAATTCTTGAAAAAATTTTTTGATTAATAATTTAAGTATTTAAATGGTGTTTTTCGATTTTATTTAACATGCTTAATATATATAACATTTAAATAACTTTCAAGGGAATTTTTTTTCATTTTGGCTATACTTTTTTTTACGATTATTTGTCACAAAGGCTTAAAAGTTTTGATGATACAGAAAAAATAATGAAACCTTTCGAAACTTATCGATCATAGATGTAATTTCGAGTAATCATTTTGGCTATACCTTTTTTTTACGATTATTTGTCACAAAGGCTTAAAAGTTTTGATTATACAGAAAAAATAATGAAACCTTTCGAAACTTATCGATCATAGATGTAATTTCGAGTAAAAAAAGCGATTTTAATGTAAAATCGAAAGAAACCTGTCAAGAGAATTACTTTAATCGCTTGTAAGCGATAGCAAGATATAGATTTTTATAGGCGCTATTTTCGATGCATTTTTTTTTATACGCTATGAAAATAAATAATAAATAATAAGATAAAACCGCGAGAAAATACGAGAGTGATTTAAATAAACGATATTCTCTCTAAAGAAGCCAGGACGATTTTCTCTTTTTTTTTTTTGACGAAAAAATAAAACAGTGTTACAGATCTGTCAAGAGAGTCCCTCTTGACAAATTCGATTTTAACGATTCTTGGCACCAAACACATTTATCTGTCTGTATCTTTTTCATTTAATGCGAAATACATTCAGGATATTGAAGAAATTTGTTTTAATTTATCGGATATAACTCATTTCATCTTACCTGAAATGATTGATTTCATAATAGTGCATGTTAAATGAAGAACAATATCGAACATTAATAACACGATTACTGAATTCACCTTATAAAGCGATCTTTCATTCGATTTAATATTCGGTCTATAACGAAATTCAACGAATTTTTTATCTTTAGAGGTGACATGTTGAAGAATTCTTACTTTTACTTCGAATTTTTATTTATTTTAGATCGTTTGCAACAAATCGAATTCATTTTATTCATGTTCTGAACTTCTTTTGTTGGAAGCAAATGCTAAAAAACATTATATTATATAGCAATTAGTCAGAAATATCATTTATACTTTTAGAAATATGCAAATACATTAAATTGAGAATATTGAATAATTGCCGAATAAAATGAAATTGCTAAATGTAAAGCGGCATTAGAAACATACCAGAAAGTTCACATATTCTGCTTTAAATGCAATAAATTGAGTAAATAATGTTTAATTGATTGTCACTTTATCAAAGTATCGTGTGACAGTATTACTAATTTTATATAAGAGGCGTAGGCGTTTAATGTAAAGTCGTTTAAACTGTACTAGATTATCGAGGTACTGTAATCTGAATTAATGATTTCTGCTGACAGGTATAATAATTAATGTATGATGCTGATATCACAATATACACAAAGTACAACCTTTCATTGTCGCATAAAATTTTAGATAATATTTTAAATATTGTATTTTTATTATGAATCAATAAAGTATAAAGGTATTATTATACACAATGACTAATTTTCGGCTTAGAAATGATTCTAAGCAGAGGTGTAATTATGTTAATTTTGAGGAACATTTCAATCAATTTATAGCTTCACCGAATTGTTTTATTAAATAACAATTGTATTATTATGTACTTTGTTACAGTCAATATAAGATTTAGATTAAAATAAGAATTTAATAATTAAGAAATTTTATATAATTTAATAAGAATAATTTTATGATTTTACTTAATATTATTTATAACTTTTAATAAATTAGATTAACTTTTAAAATTAATATCTCCAAAATAATTTCTCTAGATGAATTATTAGTTATAGATAGTGTTACTATTTGCATATCATATCATACGAATACAATTCTACAACTTTTAGTATTTTTAGCTTAATTTCCGAAAAAAAAAGAAAATTATAAGATCGGCATTAAATCTGAGTCCCACTAATAACTTTTGAATTACTTAGCATATATTTGCATGAAATTTGGTATTAATGTTCTTTTGCATATCATATCATAATATGAATACAATTCTACAACTTTTAGTATTTTTAGCTTAATTTCCGAAGAAAAAAGAAAATTATAAGATCGGCATTAAATCTGAGACCCACTAATAACTTTTGAATTACTTAGCATATATTTGCATGAAATTTGGTATTAATGTTCTATCATTAATAGTCACCTCGATTCTGCATAATTTAATCCTGCAAAATAGTTTAATCTTACAGGATTGCATTTAATTTGTATCAAAATTTTATTTTATATTTTTTGACAACAGATGACGCTGTTAGCAGTGTAATGGTAACATATGGCCAAGCCATGTGGCTTACCTGCACTGTTTAGGACTTAGTGCCATCTACTGTCAATATTTATCATAATGATGTCACAATCACGTTGACTCTACGTAATCGTGATGTAACAATGAAGATATTACAAATACCAGTAATTTATAATGTCACGATTACATAACAATTAATGACTTCACAATAACTTCACGTCGCTGCGATGATCTATTCTAGTTAAATAAACGTTAAAGTTAGTCACAAAAAACAAAATTATAAATGCTAATAAAAGAAAAATAAATGACATTCGAAAAGTTGGCGATTTTAGTTCTTTCTGGAACTGTTTATTTTTCTATTAAACGTATAAAAACGTATAACAGTTGTTCCATTTATAATCTTTAGGAATAAAAAAAAAATTGAAGTGCATTTCAATAGGAGAATTAATCACTAGTTCTCAAACTGGAATAAAAATCCTAGATTAAAATTAGATTACATTGAGATTTAACGCAACGAAATCTGCACGAGATATGTCGCATAGCAGAAATTTTTTTTTTTTGATCATTTTTATAGCTAGAATTAGTAGGTTATCAAAGATTGGCCAAATTCTAAATGGGGTTGATTGGTGCGTTGAAAGGTATAATCAACCCAGCGAATTTGGGCATTCATTAAAAATAAGGAGTAGGAGGTATGATTTGATCTTGAAGCTTCAAGTAGAAAGCAACTGATCTTTCATATGACTACTCGACTTTCTCGATTAAGAAAAACTTTTCATATAAATTATAGTATACGAATTTTCTAGTTTTCATTTTTACTTTTATATCGTGAAAACTAGATGCGTTTTTATTTTTTGCGAAACGCATCTATTATCATCATCATGGTTGTTTGTCCTCAATCTGTATTTGACATCAACATGATACTTACTTTTCAAGAAATTTAAAATACTGTATTTGCAATATTCGCAAAAACTAAATAAATTCAGTTTCGATAGATATCGAATTATAATAATTCACAGAATAGAAATACAAAATTCTAAAAGATTTATCACATAGCTGGCTTTTTTTACATTTTAGATTCCATGGGGCACCAATAATTAAAAGTGTTGCATAACTCGTTATTACATTATTGCAACGTAATGTATTTGCTATGTTATAATTTCTATGTTATTTGCGTTTTGATTTTTTATTAATAGTGACTAACATGCTTCGTATGTGTGAGATGCATTTTTTGAGAGCTATGAAACTATAATGTTTAGAATTGTATATCTATTTCAGGAATCATTATTAATAATTTGATATGGATCAAAATTGCATTTTCACTGTTAATTTCTGCGGAGACATAAATATTAAATTTCATAAAAATTTATTCAGTGCATCTGAAACTGATTCATTGATTGAGAGTACGACGATAGTAATAAATACTTTTTATAAATATTAAAAACAATTTTAAAACGCTATTTATGAGAAATAAATGTTTTGTTACGATTATTATAATGATATTTTATGTAGTCGGTAAATTGATATAAAGAATCAAGTCGTGATGATCTTTGAAATAACAACCGCCGATATTGAAGTATGGAGATCAATGGGCTGGACCGAAGTCTTGTGAAAAAGTTGAAGATGTAAGATCTGCAATTGATTCTAAATCGGATGACCGCGATGCAAGTTCAATTCCCAGGTTCCAAACCCCATCAATTTTTTCAGAAAATATCTATGCCTAGGTGGCTGAACCCTATTCTCCCTCTGACAATTGATCCTACCAGGAGTGTGGGCAGCCTGTAGTGGGCACTACATGGTTAAATTATACAGAAAAAAATCAATTTTAGATATTTCAGATAGAAATTTAATATGCTTTCGCGTTATTGGGCTGACAAATTTTTTTACGCCACAAAATTCAAATAACTCATAATGTGTAGGTAACATTCCGCTGCTGAAGTAGCAATTGTGATAATATCACTATGAATATCTTCTTTCTAAATAATAATACTGTAGTAATCAGGGTTGCAGAGTCGGAATCGGAGTCGGAAGTCAGAATTTTAAATTACCCGGAGTCAGGAGTCGGAGTCTGATCTTATAAATTTTAGGGAATCGGAGTCGGAGTTGGATCACTTGCCATCCGACTCTGCAATACTTGGTTGCAGAGTGGAGATTTTTGGGTGGAATAGCCATCCAACTCTGCAACACTGGTAGTAATATATCATTTATAAAGCAAATCCATTCATTTTGGATTGGGTTTGTTTTTAATTAAACCGCTATATCACAGATGGGATTTACTCTATCTGGCGGGGGCCATTTTCAGACCCCATCATATGGTCCATGACAGGATCAACCGTATGGTTGAAGGATGGAGTTTAATGAGCAGGCCGGACCATGTAATGATCGCTTGCTTTACGAAGTGGCTATTCAGGCAACCATTCATTTTGAAATTTGAATTCCTTAAAAAATGAGATAAAATTGATTGGAATTTCATCCTAAATTTTTTTCTAGATAACAAACAATATCTATTTTCTATTATTATTTCACGATAGCAATTTTTTATCATATGCAATTGCTCAAAAATAATGGAAAACATTAAATTCTGTAAAAGTATTAATAATTATTGAAAAATACATTAAATATTTCAAAATTGTATTTTTTTTTAAACTAGGAATAACGATGAAAATATTATCAATAATAAATTTTTTTTTTATTTTATTTGTGAAGTCGAATAATGAAATTTTAGTTAATTTTCAAAGCGAACCATAAATATAATAGATTTTCTGCAAAGTAAGGTGAAACAGGAAACTTCAAAATAATTCAATCGATCTATAAAATGAAATTAACGAAAAATAGATTTTAGAATAATTAGATTAATTTTCCAACATTTCTTTATGACAAGCCATTATCATTATGAAAGATTTACATTAAATTTAAACTTTGACATTTTATTTATTTATCATTACTTTTTAAATCATAAAAATTAATTTTTCGTGAAGTTTTGAGCTATATAAAGTTGTTCCGGATTCATTTAAACTTCTGTTATAGGGTTTCCAAGATTAAAAAATAAATAATACTTAAATTCAAAAATAATTCAAAAATTATTGAGTTATTTTTGAATTTATTAAGTAGTCAAGAGCATAACGGGCTATTAGAATTTCAAGCAGATTCGTTCCATAGCTTAAAGGAACCAGGAAAATAGTTTGATATTCAAACTATAAAAATAATTTCATAATTTTTATTTATTTAAGAAGAAAAGATGTAAAAAATGAAAAAATTAACTATTTGCAGTTTATAATACTATAACTAATATTTTAAAATTTATATAATTTTTATATTTATTATAAAGCAAAGATGAAGGATTTCTACGTTTTGAAATCCCTCCAAAACATGGATTTTGATAAAAAACAATTTCGATAGAATAAATGCAATTGATCTCTGCGATAGAATAAGCTGTGAGATCTTTATTTTCTTTATAAAATTCGATCAGACAGTCTGTATTTATGTTTAAGTTAATTCATAGATGTTACTTTGAACTTTCGATAAAACTTTCACAATTCTTGCCTCATCGATCAACTTCATCACGAATCTGCCAAACTATAATGGAAATTATTTGCTGTGATATTTATAGTTTAAAATCATTCATAAATACTATATAATTAATCAATGAACAACAAAATTTAAATTGAATGGCATATTATATTATCATAATATTATAGAGTTTTCCGATAAATTATTTAGACTGTTTCAAAATTAAGATATAAATAAAAAGTATTTCATTGTTTTCTAGAAAGATTCAATGAAGATTTTATATAAAACATCAAAAATTCTCTGAAGTCTAAAAGTTTGCAATATCATGAATGATTTAATAAAAATTCAGTATAATAATGAACTTAGTCAATATACTCAAGAAATGAGAAAATCTAATTTTAGATAATAGAAAAGAGATTTCAATAAAATATCAAAATATGGTATGATAAATGGAAAAAAAATTCAAATTCATGAAAGTCTGATCTTAATTATATTCAATAAAATATTTTTATGAAAGAAAATTTTCTTTGAATAGTAATTTCTTTAACGTATCTACAATAATGTAATTATCTATTGTTATACAATAATCTACAATAATGTACGATAATTTGATAAACATGTGTACATATTCTACTATAAAAAATAACAAGACATTATGAAAAAGGCTTCAAAATGGTATAAATATGAATGACACTTAAATTTTATAGAATACTTAGAATATTCCTTATTTCAATTGGACACTATCCAATTGAAAACTAGTCAATGAACGAAAAATTAACAATGAAAACAATCATTTTAAATTGTTGCTAGCTTTATATAGGCCTTACTTCAAAGTTTTTCCATATTAGTGATGAATTTTTGTGAAACTCGATAATTTCTTAATATATTCTTTATTTTCAATTTTTCTATTTTCAACAAATATTATTTTTCTATGTCCCCCTTTCGTTTATCTGTACGAGAAATACACAGACTTTCGCTACCTGTAGTTCTCTGTAATACTCCGATTTTCTGGAATGTTTCTCATAATTCTTTGATATTCTTAAAAGTTTTATCGTATTAGAAATACTTGAATAAAGTTTGATAATTTATAAAAACACCATTACATAAATTTTTTATATTTTTCACAGACAGAACTGCAATAAATCTGTGTTTATTTGTGATAATGCATAACCTATCAAAATATAAATCAAAGCATCTCATCTAATATTAAAGAAAGTTCTGAATTTCTCTCTTAAACTCAGTTCGAAATCATTTAATTTGAAAACTTTCATTAAATAAAAATTAATGTATTTTTAATTTTACCAATATATTGTTTCTGACGTGTTTTATTTAGTGCCATTTCGGATAAAAGAATATTTTGGGATATTACTATGTACAAAGACTTCTTTACTTTGCTAACTGTGATAAAATATTATAGTTTCATTTATTTAAATAACTATCAAGAAAAGAAACTGATTTACTAGATGAACTGACTTCAATTTGATTTCATCGTTCTATAAAAAAGTGTATAATTTTATAAGAATATTTTCTAAGGAATCTCTTAATAAAAGATCTTTTATAAAATTGAGATCTACAAAGATCACTTCCAAGATTCAATTACTTTTAAAGATAATTTTCTTATTGAATATTTTCAATCAATCTTTAATGCAGAACAGCATCAGCCATCTATGATATAACAAACATATACAATAGTGGTGTTCAACCTTTTTTACTATGCGAGCTACTTTTCTATACTAAGTTATTCGGTGATCTACTCTCTTGTAAAGATCACGTTCCCCAACTTGATATCTGATTACGCACAACCATGTAGTTAAATGCGCTCACTCACTTCAGAAAATCCATTCTCCCAACCCTAAAAACTTTTAAAGAAACTAAAAACTTTATTTGTATATTTAAAATTTTATTTATCCCTTTTAATTATTTTAATTCAACAAAACAAATATATCGAAATAAAATATTTATTTCTCTATTTTAGAAAACCAAAGTTAGAAAAAACAATAGATTGATTACAGGCTCATAAGTTACAGGAAATAATGGTTGATTAAAAAAAAAAAATAAAGTTAACGTGAAATTTGGGATTGTTTGGAACTCGTGATATTTTTCATCGTCAGCTTGAAATGAAGAAGTGGCCAATCGCAGACAATAATCCAAATGATCATGTGTAATTTGCTTTCTTGATTTTTATTTTTATTTTTTTGACGTTCATATTTGAAAAAAGCGGATTCTGACAACTATATCGATCCGAAACACGACAGAATTTTTTGCGCAATATCAGTTGATATTGGAAACTTTTCATGTGTATACTTCCAAATGATAAAAAAATTAGTGATTTGACAATTTTAACGGAAAATAAATAAACAATAGCAATGCATTTAAAGAGAATTAATTATAATTCAAAATAATGATAATAAATTATTGTTTTCAGTTTTAATTAAATTTGCAAGGAGGAATCAACATGGGAAGAATTAACAAGAGATCGACCAAAAATCGCTCCGCGATCGACGGATTGAACACCCCTGATTATACAGTATGCTCAAGATAGTTATCCTTTACATCACTTAATAATTTTTCTACTAAGTTATTCAAATTGAATATTGTACTATATGATCAGAATTTGAGGAGAATTTTCAGAATGCAAATAAAAATTTTGATAATTCAATAAAATTATATTAAATAAAGTTTCTTTTCTACCTATGAAATATTTATACCCAATTATCAATTTATTACAAATTCATCATAAAACATTTCGTCGCCTCTTATTTTTGACGAATTTTATTACCCATAACAGATATGTTTCTCCATCGAGATAATTTGCAGTGAAAAGCAATTTAGTTTAAATAGAGATTCCAAATTGTTATAAGTAAAAAATAATATTAAGCGAAATAAAGGTCGGAAGCATTTATCTTGGACACTTGTATCTTTGTTATTAAGATGGATGATTATATGATTTATTATTAGAATAGATGATTTCGGCAAATTATTATGAATATTATATGACTTAATTTTGAATTTATTATAATTAAACAACTTAGAATAATATAATTTTCATATCATATTGATTTCTATTCTAAAACAGTTCTAATAACTTAGAATTTTTTCTATACTTTTATCTTAGGAAAACTTCTATAATTGTTTAGTATCAAATAACATTTTTCAATTATATTGAAAATTCTATTACTAATATTGAAATTTTTCTTAAAATTACCATTTAATTTTTCCGTAACAATTCAATTTTCACTTTAATCTTCCATTTTATAATGTTATTTTTGCTAAATATTCTATCGTAAATTTGTTTAATTTTTCCGTAACAATTAAATCATATCAATTTATATATATTTAAATGGCAAATTAAATTTTGAATTGTATCAATTTATAAAATTATTTTTCACTTTAATCTTCCATTTTATAATGTTATTTTTGCTAAATATTCTATCGTAAATTTTAACATTTCTGTAAACAAGAAATAACTGCAACTTCTCTTGATACACAAGCAACACATTCTAGCTAGGTGATGTATAGCATATTTGTATAAGACTTTCCAGAATTTTTCCATCAAAATATTTCTTCTACACTTTCCACATACTGTATTATATCTTTCATCCTATTTTCTGCACTTTGTCGAGAGATTTATCACAGCGTAGATCATAAGCATCAATTGAAACCATTTTACACTTATCGAATAGCCGAAACTCGTCTGTCATTCACTTCTGCTATCTATGTTTTTCGGTTGTTTTCGTTTAATGCATAAATGCTTCACTTTTTGAAATACAGAATAGTTATCAGTAGTTAAATGGATAAAACTGCATTTAAATATATATTTTTTTACATATAAAAATATTCGTTTTTATCTTAATTGTTTTCATGACGAAATTTTAATCTGAACGTTTTCAACATCAACAATAGCTATTTAAATTTTCAATATTATCTTGTCAAATTTATAAAAAAAATTTCTTTCAGATATATTATTAAACATATTGATATTACAGAAAATAATGTCTTATCCTCAAAATTTTCCTTCTTTTCTTAAAATATTTCCATCTCTAAAATTATTTCTTTTCAGATGGTCTTAATGGAAAAAAAATTCGATTAGAAGTATGTGAGATATTTTTAGAAATCAATTATATCTGATAAATGAAAAATAGGAGATTTTCCATTAATATACAAAAAATATCGAAGTTTTTGGAATTAACTTAAAACAATAACATTTACCTAACTTAAGCATATGCGAAATCATCACAACAGTTTGGATATATTCAGAATTTAAATGCAAAAGAAAATTTCCGATTTAAAATTTTTCAAAGCCCAAATTGCTAAAGTAATATTTATGAGTTGGACGTTATTTACAATACAGGACATTAGATATCTGTCAAGGGACGAAAATAAAATAAAAAAAGCCTAAACATTGGCGACTGTTCAAGGTTAAAAAAATAATTTACCATATATAATAGTACACAAATGCTGAAAAAATAATAAGAAAATCGATTGAGTTTTGACCTCGATAACATCCTGAAGGTGAATGTTTTAAGACCATTTTTTAGAGAGTAAGAACCTAGTGTAATAAGCATTGAATTTATTTATGATTATTAAAATTGTAATTACGCAAATTTCGTATATTACAAATAAATGATAATTAATGAAAACACCTTTTTAAAATTTTTTATGAATTTATGGTTCATATTATATAAGAAATTTTTGATGGATATGGCATTAATCTTCTCCCTTTTTGTTCGATAATATTTTAACTCATTTATCGTTCAATGACGATTTGTTTCATTTTAAGTTGATTTAATATATTAATATTCTAAGCAGCATTGAATCAAAAAATTAAAACACTTTAAATAGATTTTTATGCACGATCTTCGTCTAGGATTTTTCTAAATATTCTAGTTCAAAAAAATTATCCATTATTATTTAATTGTATTTTTTCAAATATTGAAAATAGTCAAAATAATTATTTTCAATGTGAAAAAAATATATTGCCTCTAAGCATGATTATACTCTAAATATTTTATTAGAACAGAAAGATTTTCGTTTCTGTTTTAATAAAATTTTAAAAGCATAATCATGATTATAGGTTGTATATTTTTTATATTGTCCAGCAGCATGGATATCACATTAATTACCAAAATTAGTAAATTAAACTTTGCCATTTTTAACAATAAACTGTAAAATTTAGCTTTATTCCATTTAAAAAAAAATTGATATGGTTTGTTTATTATTTCGTAACGTTAATTGCATTCACTTTATCTATATTAATGACGTATGCACAATAAAATAATAAAGGCAATTGTTTTCCTTTGAACACTGGTATTTGTTTGTTTATTTTTATCATTTATTTATTTTTAATTAATATTTAAGATAACGAAATACGAAATAAAATAAAATTCATAACAAAGGAAAAACAATTACAATAAAAATATTTATGAAAACGAATCTGTTTTATTTTTAGAATAATATTAAATTATAGTAAAATTTTCGCTCTAATAATTTCAATCGATGAAAAGACTTCACGGATAAAAGATAAATCCGTAAAGTTTTGCCTTTCTTGTTTCCAAATATTACACATTTGTTAAATTTATCTATCCTGAGCACGATTCTGAACAGTGTTACTTAGAACAGATCCACTCTAGCTTGTAAGAAATTTAATTTGGTAAAAGAATCGAATGAAGTTAAAAATATCTAAGTACATGGTATCGTTTAACTTTAAACGAATTTGAAGATTAAATAAAACTTTCTTATATATTTTAACTATGCGGGAAAATTATGTTTATAAGACGCATAAACTAAAAATGTTTCCAAATTTAAAATTTTATAGAAAGGTAATTTGATAACATGTTGCTTTTGTTTTCTTTGATATGCACTCACAATTCGCTGAAAATTTTGATTTGAATTTGGATATTATGTTATTTATTTGTTGAAGATTTTGACTGTTATCTATATTGGATAAAAACCACACTAAAATTTTAGTTAATCATTACCTTGACTACGCCCAAATTCTCAGGATTAAATAGTGTGTATCAAAGGCGTAACTCTCTTATGTACTCGTTTCTATTATATATATAATTTCATTAATTTTAAATGACTTATTGCAGACGTTAAACTAACAAAACAATGTTTGTATCTGACTGCCATTATTAATTCTTCCATCATCAATTTTTCTTCAGTTGAAAGCTTACGATTGTATTTTCATTTTCTTATTAGCGATGGCAATAAAGCTAATTAGGATATGTTTACGATTACCAGCAAAGAAATACAATATTGTGGTTATGATGGATTCCGATGTTTATACGTTAGAATACGTTTATACGTATATTACTATTGCAGAAATGATTCTTGTGGTAAATCGATAGCTGTAGTCATTAATTTGTACATAAGGAAAGAATATATCAAATACGATTACCTAGCGATTTGATATGGAATACAGATTAACTTTCTCTCACAAAAATAGATCTTCATCCGTCACAAATTCAATACGTCAAAGAGTAGAAAGATCACTGATCAAAGACCTCCGGCTGAAAGTCTGTGTCAAACTAAGAAAGATCGTTTTTTGAATGGAGTTAAAAAAAAAAAACATTTTATCCGAAGAATAACCAATTTATTTTTTCGAAATTAGTAACAAAATAAAAGGAAAAGTCTCTAGAGAGTAATATTCCCCACAAATATTGTATTTGGTTTCTTTTTGTGAGCATTATTTCTACTTATTTATATTACTGTGAATTCTGTTAAGCTGTTTTTTTCCTCTCTTATCGTATTAATGACTAAATAAATTGGACTGACTTGATATTGAATATCTCAATTGTATCTGAGGGACTACATAAATTTCGTTTAAATTGAAGGATATTAAAAAAATCTCTAGAGACGACGGTATTCTAATTGAATTTTGAAAACGTTCCATATTAGCTCAAAGTTTAATACAGAACCTCAATAAAATCTCAAGAATACTTCTAAAAAATATTCTCATTAAGAAAATTGTTTGTGTCATGTAATTGCAAAAGTATTATATTTATAAGGACTTTTCTTGGAAAACATATATAAGAATTTTTTAAAGAATCTTTATATAAAGGTTGTTTTTATGGCCAAATGGAACTAATAAACTGTACAAAAATTTAATAAAATCTAATGTTGCTATTTATTTTATAAAGACAACATTAAATTGTATTAAATTTTTGTGCTAAATATAATTACTTCTAAAATTCAGAAATTTACTAATAAGTTCTAGCATCTTTGAATGAATTCTTTTAATTAAATTTAAGCTTAATTATCCATTTTTATATCGGACTATAGCTAATTTACATATTTTTATTCGAACTGGAGTTTTAAAACCTTTATCCTTTAAACTGTCAGTCACTCATAAAATGATATATTGAGATATCATTTTATGAGTTGTTCATAAAATGATAAAAAAGTTTAGAATTTTTACATTTATAAATTTTTTACAAAATAAATAAATTTAAATAAATTTCATAAGAAGTTTATAAATTCTCTTTAGAAAATCCGTTTAAAGAAACTTTGATTTTGATTAAAGTTTTTTAAAATGTTTATTTATTATATTAGATTTGGGAGGTACAAATATAAAACAATAAATAAACATTTTCAGGGATTTTTTGCTTGGAGTATTTCACTGGCTTACATTCTATATGTAATCAATGAATCATGATATTAGTTTCAAAGTTTGCAAATCATGATTTTGACTCTCTACAGTAAATCTACACTAAATCTAGTTGTTTGTTAAACTTTGTAAGCAATCTAATATTAAACAAGTGTTTATTTTAAATGCAATCTCATTAGTAATTTAATTAATTCTTTAAGTTCTGAGATTATCATCTTTAATTTAGAAGATTTTATGCTTGATGATCTTCATATTAAGATTTTGGCTTAGATTTGCAGATGATATTAGGAATAATTTGCATAATAAATATATTAAATAATTTTCTGGATTTAAGATGAAATAAGAATAGGATATTAGAAAAATATGATTTGCATCTTTCTTTCATAATGGAAATTTTCGTGTGGAAGGCACAATTATAGAGAAAATAAAAATATTTAAGTAATTACAATTTCTTTGGATGTCGAATCTTTGGTGGATTTGGCCAAACTGCAATGTGGTTCTAATTAGATTTTAGCCATTTATGCAGATTAAAACATTGATGGAGTAAAACCTTCAAAAATAATCTAAATCCGGCATCGTTCATCTATCCAACCACTCTTATCATAAGTCGCGTGCTTCTGATAAATTCTTAGTAACAAATAGTTAGAAAGAAGCATAAAACAGAAAAAAATGAGTTTAAATTTTAAGTGGGACAAAAGTCGGGTGAAAAAATATTCAAAATGATGTCACTCAATATTTTATTAAAAAAAGAATGTATTTTTTTGGTCATCTCAAATTATTCGTCCAACTGACGTGAGGCCATTCTCTTGAGATTTTTACGATTATCCTAGAATTAAATGAAAAAAAATTAAATTAACTAAGAAGTAAATTTTAAATTATTAATCGTTGCAACTTCCAAAATTTCCTCCCTGTGGATAGAGGGTAGAATACATCCACCGTTTGGCCCGCGTGTCGTGAGAGGCAAGTAAAGAGTCTCCAATCTTAAAGGTGTGAGCTACCGTGTTGAGAAGATGAATGGGGGAGGGAAGAAGTCATTACCGGTGCCTGTCTAGAGACTGGTCAACTTTTGGTAGATGGGAGAAACCTCCGGGATCTTGTGTGGATAGAGGCGGGCCATGCCACATGGACCTTTTACTCCTACCAGTTCAAAACCTCGCTTGAATGAAAATTTAAACAACAAAATTTATTAGACCCTCTCTCAAAGATGATTCACACCGAAGAAGCCAAGGCAGTTCTCCAAATTCGTCATTTGTAGATATACCACCTTCAACATGTTTCATTATAGCACACTCAGAATCTGATGTGCTCTTGGGAAAACTCCCCATTTTTTAATCGAGAAAGCCATCCACAGTATACTGTTGGATGTGCGTAATAAAAAATTTCGATTTAGTGACATATTACGTGAAGTCCATCATAATAAGGCTGGTATTTTCTTGCACTGCAAACATTTAGCTGACAAGGCAGTGCCCCTCACCTTACACAAAACCTCAATATATCAAGGGGGATGATTAATGAAGCTGATCTGATGGATATAAGTAATGAGGAGTTATTACAGGAATTTTCTTTCGCAAGTGTAACTGTTGTCCTGATGTAACATTTCCATCCGTCGCGATAACAAGCAAATCCGTAATATTGATATATAATAAATATAACGTAATATTATATTAACATTCAACATTCCGCAGCTATCCTGATCATATCTGCAAACTCGCTCCGATGTTTCAATTATCATCGATATAGTCATGATGCAAATAATTTCTGTAGAAGAGCCAACTATCCAAATATAGCAAACGAGAACCACGGTAAAGAAAAATACTTTGTAGAAATACGTTTCATTACTTAACGGAGGTGATCATCCGGCAAACTCTTGATTTTGCCCTGTGTGGAGGGTTGAGAAAAACATTCATTCTGTTCGAGTCAACAAGATCATCTCTTATGCTGAAACGCGCAAACAGGTCACTCCATTTCATATGCTTTGTAACTGCAGTAAAAACTGTAAACATTATTTCCATAGATTTACAGACAGAAATCGATTCCAGTTGCAGAATCGTTTGCAGAATGGTTGCGGGAGATCTACAATTTTTCTCACACTAAAACAACATCATCTGTAGCTACAATTCTTTCTATTACAATTAGTCACCTGTGTGAAGTTGGCCCCCACTTTTGAATTTTTAAATTTTTTCTTTTGCATTCGTTCAGCCATTAGCTAACCTCACAATGAATAACCACAATACTACTTAACACTAACTGTTTAAGAAATATTTATTTTCATATTTTACATCGTTAGTGTTCACCATCTAAATTAATAACTTACCAGGAATTGCGTCTCATACCATCCACTAAATTAATAGACTACCAGGATTGCGTCTCAAACCATCATCACACCAATTAATACTTACCAGGAATTGCGTCTCATATCATCATCAAACCAACCGCCAAACTTACCAGGAATTGTCCTCATACCATCATCAAAATCGAAACCAAAATAGCAAATCGAAAGCGGTTATCATCATCAAACTAACTGCCAAATCAAAACCAAAATAGCGAATCACATCATTGTTCATCATCTAAATTAATAACCTACCAGGAATTGCATCTCATACCATCATCAAACCAACTGCCAAATCGAATCGAAAGCAGAAGTTGAGCGCCTCCTGGCCGCCAATTCTGGTCGAGAATTGAGTGGATAGTCTGATTTGCGATTAAGAATTGCAACTTTATTGAATCAGTAAATTAGTTCCAGATAGAATTAATAAGCGAAGTTAATGAACCAATGAGAAATTTTTAACAAGTTTTCTATTTGTTTATTAGCAGAATACGACACCAAAAGATAACAAAAACAAATTTTTTTCACAAGTTTTATTTTAAATAAAGAAATCAGATAATAAACAAAAGAAAATAAATAATATCGGTAGTACAGCAATATAATAGGCAAATAAATTTGTAAAGATATCCTTATTTAAAAAAATTTAACAAAGAATGCTTTTATGTCGCTCAATCACATCCATTTTTTGCTGTAGCGTAATCACTTCTCTTTTTTTCGTTTCCTGTTTTATCATCAAAAGTGTTCTTCCTTTTATCCATTTCGATACTTTTTAAAAGAGAAAATTCTGTACTATACTGTATGTATACGATAGCAAAGCTAAATAATAGTACAGTAATGTTAAACAGTTAAGGGCAAAAAGCCCATCTTTCTGTTGTTTCATCCCTTCAAAGTCAATGGAAAATTAACGGTAATTTGTTAATTGACATCATAAAAGGAGATTAGAGCTTTGTTAGTAATCCCTTCAAAGTCAATCGAAAATTAACGGTAATTTGTTAATTGACATCATAAAAGGAGATTAGACTTTGTTAGTAAGACTGGTCTATGCTTATAACTCGCATTAATCGACAGCTTTGTTAGTAAGACTGGTCTATGCTTACAACTCGCATTAATCGAATAAATGGACCTTTGTTAGTAAAACTGGTCTATGCTTACAACTCGCATTAATCGAATATTTGCTCGCACTAACTGAAAAATGGTATCAATTTTATAAGTCGCGCATTAATCAAATATTTGCTCGCACTAACTGAAAAATGGTATCAATTTTATAAGTCGCGAATATTTGCTCACACTAACTGAAAAACAGTATCATTTTTGTAAGTCGCACTAATCAAATAAAACTCACACTAATCGAGGCCTACCTATAGTTGCTTGACAAATTTAATAAATATGTGTATTATTCAAACTCGCACTAATCAAGGCCTACCTGTATATCAGATTTGAATTCGCACTAATCGAGGCCTACCTGTACATAAGATCGGAAGAGCGTCGTGTACACTAATTGAATATCGCACTAATTGAGGCCTCCCTGTATAAGAATTTTCTGAAAAACGATGTCAATTTTATAAGTCGCACTAATCGAAATCGCATTATTCGAACTCGCAAATTTTTATAAGTCGCACTAATCGAATATCGCATTATTCGAACTCGCATTTTATAAGTCGCACTAATCAAAATCGCATTATTCGAACTCGCACTAATTTTGTAAGTCGCACTAATCAAATATGGTATCAATTTTATAAGTCGTACTAATCGAAATCGCATTATTCGAACTCGCACTAAACGAGGCCTATCTGTATAATAATAATTGCATTTCCAAATCTTCCAATTAAGTAAGAGCTGTATTGTACATATATGATATTTATACGATCTAAATATAAATGTACTATATTTTGGCAATATTTAATAATAACAAGCAATACAAATAACTTAAATATTTAATGTATCAATTTATAATTTTCTTATCAAAATATAACTTTTTAAAAAAGATGTCAAAAAGAAAAAGGATTAAAATGAAAAAATGTTCTGTTGGAGCATAAAAAAGTAAATATGAATTAAAAAAACAATCTCTGATGAAAATTAAGGAATTTTATGCTAAAATCTTTTTCTTAGAGATTTTTAAAAATTAAATTTGTTCTATAAAGAATTTCAAAAAGTTTAGCTACAAAATAATTTTTCAATTTCAACTAATATTTTTCATTCTTTAGAAAAATATAATTACAGTAATATTTACTGGTAAGCCTGTTTTTTTACAAAAAATTGCCTACATGTATTCAATTTGTCTATATGATTGACTATTATCAAGATACTGAAAGAATTAATCATTATGGATATTCAAATTTTAGTTGGTGGATCATTTCTTACTATCCAAGATAAATAAATATTAATTTTCAGTTGTTATGTGATTTAATTACAAGATAGCAACCATTTAAAACATGAATGATTAATATCTTAAAACTACTTTGTAACAGGTGAATGATATTATAGTCATTTGAAAGAATTTTAGATACATTTTATGAAAATAATCTTACATAACTATTTTTTCCACCTACCAATTTATCTGAAAAATATTTAAAGAAAAATCATCACAGAGCACTAATTTTATTTTACTATAAGGTTATTCATTTTAAAATTTTTAGATTAATTTCATTACATGATGGAAAATAAAAATTTGAAACTATTTGTCTCACATAAAAGATATATTTAATTTTTTTTAAATAAGCTATTTGAAAAGAACTAATCATCTATTTTATGCTCATTATATTAAAATGAATTAAAATAAGGGATCAAAATACAATGTGTTTACAAAAAAATATCTAGTTTAAAAATTATAGTTGTTTGCTGATAATTCATGTGTCACATGAAGCAGAAATTATTCAAGTTTTCATAATGAAAGTTCCATGTATCTTCTCCATAAGGAAGCACTATAATCATGTTCGTTGTTGGGACAATAGATTGGGATAGCTGTTCCAATTCCGTAACCTGCAATATTATTCCCTTTTTCTTATAGAGTTTTGGGAAGATTGTATGTTCCTCTTATCCCACAAATACTGGACGAATTAAAGAAATATATAATAGTAACTGTAATATCATTGTACAGTGCAATGATTATATGAACCTAGGAACAATTTTATTATAGACTCGACATGTGTAGAGTTATAAAGAGGTTCTCATATTGAACATCTTTAAAAAAACTTCCAGTGATTGTGTGTCAAAGCAAGCAAATCATGTGTCCCTACTTGAATTAGAAATATAGTTATTGCATATTGAAATTCATGCATTCTTTTATAAACACCCTCTATATGTCATTTAATATAATCTATATGTTGAATGCCATAAAAACTTATAAAACTTCTACATTTATTATTCCTTGTAATAATAACAATTATTATAAAGATCTATTAAATAGTTCTATAGTTATTATAGGGAAATCTTAGAAAATTAAATACAGGTACGATTAGTGCGAATAATGGGTTCCACGAATTTCTTGCCCTATTCAAAGTATTAATTATATGTAAAATATGGTAATTGGTTCTTGCTTTATGAGATTCCGATTTCACCTCCTCAATGTCAAGTGACTGTGCTTGGACTGCTCCTCGTCCAGTTTTACTAACTGAAAATTAACATTAATTTGTTAACTGGCATCATAAAAGGGGACAGACCATTTGTTAGTAAGACTGGTCTATGCTTATCGTAAAAGGAGGCGGAGCTTTGTTAGTAAGACTGGTCTATGCTTACAACTTGCATTAATTGAATATTTGCTCGCACTAAGTGAAAAACGGTATCATTTTTATAAGTCGCACTAATCGAATATCGTAACTGAAAAACGGTATCAATTTTATAAGTTGAGATCGGAAGAGCGTCGTGTAGCTGAAAAACAGTATGATTTTTATAAGTCACACTAATCGAGGCTTAACTGTATCTTCCATTTTTAAAAAGATGAATCTACATGATTTTAATTAATTTTATTTAAAATTCAACTTTAATAATCTAATCAATTTGTTAAATTTTGTAAAATTCAATCAACTGCAGTAGATCTTTGTAAGTATTTATGTGATTAATTCCTACCAAAAATTTTCAGATAAAATGAAAATCACATAAATCCAACAATACTTAAATTCAATATACAATAGTCCTTAACTTACGATAGAGTTCAGTTCAAAGTTCAAACTTTACTGTCATAAGTCAAAAATGCTCAAAATTTATGGATTGCCCACTATCAATATTTATTATTATACAGGTTGACAATCAAAAATCTGGCATTAAATATTCTGGTTCCATCAATTTTTTGGCATGAATGTTGGAGTGCATTTTTAAATTTACGGCATTGGCACACCATTGTTTTCTGGAGGCACCATTTATATTTTGATGGCCCTGTACTCCAGAATCAAATGTTTGGTCATGTTTGCAACCAGGGTTGCCAGATTGGCTTTTTTGACACCCATGAACTCTTTTTGGCTTTTTTAAGACACAGTTGATATTAGAAATTTTTTAAACATTTTGGCGTTGTTTCATGCTTTTATATAAAATAATAATAAATTGTTTTTTAGAATACGACTCTACTGCATTATAGTGCTTGTAATTCTTAATTAATAAGCAAAAATATCAGCACTATGGCAGGATACACTTTCACAAGTACAATAAAAGAACACTTAAACTGTAGAAGCACTTTTGATTTATTGAAAAATCCTCCTCAGCTACTATCACAATGTTAATTTCAAAACATGTTCCAAAGAATGCTACAGTTTAAGTGTTCTTTTATTGTACTTGTGAAAGTGTATCCTGCCATAGTGCTGATATTTTTGCTTATTTATGAACCATTTAGGCAGTGTATTGGATTTAATGTAATTCTTAATATCTAGATGGTGTTGTTTCTTGCTTTTTTTGCTTATTGGCATTATATAAAATCTTTTAACTTTTTTTGAAGATGGTGTTGTTTCTTGCTTTTTTTGCTTATTGGCATTATATAAAATCTTTTAACTTTTTTTGAGGAGTCAGTTACAAATTAATTTTGAGGAACTACTTTATTTAATTGAATTAACATTTTGTAGAACTCTAGTTTTTTATTTAGTTAGTGAACATTAAAATTTCATTTGCTTTTCATTTAGTGTTAAATTTTATTTCTTTAAAGCACTGTACAAGTAGTCCTTTTCTGTTAAATATATATAGCATATATGTACACATCAAAAATCCGGAATTTTCAAAAATCCGGCAATCCTCAGGTCCCGAGGTTTCCGGATTTTTGATTATTAACCTGTACTGCATTTTATCATAACAAACTTAAAAAATACATGAACCAGATATAAAAAGGATGTTTTTTATATATCAGACTATTGTTCAGGGACTTGAAACTTTCATCAAATACATTGACTAATTATAAAATTTATCAATGACATTTTCATTGTAAGTACAAATATTTATAAGTTAAGGACTACCTGTATATTTAGTAAATGGAATGGCAAATGAAACTTATGGGCAAACTTTAAAGTATAGAAAAGAAAATTTAAGACTACAAGTGATATTTTTGCAAAAAAGTAAATTGTTAATGAATTTTTCATCTGTATTTTGTAAAAATTCAACATAAATAAAAAGACTTATGCATCTGTATATTTCTAAAACTGCAGAACTCAGGGAACTACTATAGTTCAAAAATTATTAGGAAGAAATCTTTGAAGTTTGAAATGATTGAAGATAAAGACTTTATTAATATATCATTAAGAGAATCTTCAACAACTTGACTATCCTATCAAAATTTAAAATATCCAACGAATAGTTTAAGATATATTAAGGAAGCATCTCAGAAATTTGAACATCTGCCATTGTTAAATGGAAGAAACTAGAGTTAAGGTTATTTTTATGACAGAACATTGCTACCAATTATTTCAAAAGTTATTAGTAGGGAAACACAGACAGAAAGCATAGTGATCTTATAAGCATCATTTTTCTTTGGAAAGTAGGCTAAAAATGGCTATAATGTTATTTGTAATTAATAAAAATTTTCCTATACTTTTAATAATACAATTTCATTTTAAAAAATATAAAATATTTTTATAGCTCAATTTAGCCTTATATTTTATTAAACCTTAAATATTAAAAATGTATTTAATGATTAAATTAATTTATTAATTTTTGATAAAATTTAATGATCATAATTTTGATTTCTTATAAATACAATAAATATATATTAGGATTAATGTCTGAATTAATTTAAATTTAATAATTTTGATTATTAGATTATTAAAACATAAAATGTCAAAATATATTTTGCTATTAATGAATAAGAAGCTAATAATATAAATCAATTGAAAAAAATTTCGGCTTATTAATTATATTAGTAAAAAAGAATTTTGCTTCCTAGAAAAAAAGCTAAACCTAACAGGATATCCTCATCATAATGTGAATGAGGTTTTAAGTAAAGATAGTATTCTTTAGACTGAGCACAGACCAATTAATCAAGATTGAACAAGATTCAATGCGATCATGTAGGACAAAAGAATACACATAAATGGATTAAGTCTTACTATTTAAAGAATTACTTCTAAGCACTATCAAACAGTCCAAAATAACTTTTAAAAAACTTTTAATACAAGAAACATTTTCGGCATTTACAAGTCATCTTTAACTCTTACAGTAAATTTAAATTGTAGAACAAAATGCTCAGAACAGTGTTACAAAACTGCTATTATTCTAGAACAGAGAATATATTTAAAAATTTAAAAACTTGAAATTTAAAAACTTTCTCATTTATAAAAATAAAGTTTTGTAAAAAACATATAATAAAAATGAAACTAAGTCCCAAAATACCGAGCACAATCACATTCTCACTAATATTATCTAACTTCGTTATGCTGTATAACTCCTCTTAAAACAAATTTCCATGCATTAGAAACACTATTTGTTTGCTTATTAATTTATTACTATCCCTTGTCTGCTCCCTTTGTAGATTTTTATTTCTTCTGCTACAGTTAGCTCCTTTATGTCATGTATCTGTTTTATTACTTTAGTGCAGCACTTCTCAAACTTTTCCACTTGGCGACCCCTTTTACCCCGAGAAAATATTTTCGCGATCCTCGATATAGAGGTGTATAAACTAGGAATATGAATTAAAACATTTGACCAAAAATTTCTGCGACCCCAAATTTTGTTTCCCGACCCCATATGGGGTCGTGACCCACACTTTGAGAAGCACTGCTTTAGTGTATTCTCATTCTACTTTTACATTGCATTCATAAGATCTCTTTGCTAGGGCTGTTGTCAAGTTTCCTTTCCTTATATCTCTCTTATGTTCATCAATTCTATCCTTCAAATTCCTAGCCATCGTACCTACATAAATCTCTCTTTGACCGCTGTCCAAGTTTTCTAGTGGTATCTGATCCCCATGCACTCCTCTTGTCCAATAGTTATCCTTAACGTTCCTAAGGAGGCTAAATATCATCTGGGGTCTCCTATATGCAAGTCTCTTATTCCCTTTTCTTATTATCTTACTTACCATCTTAAAGCTCCTCAGCATATCTGATATTATTGCAAAACCTTCATTCACTTGACTATTGTGGTCTTGTGAGTTAGGACATCTTTGTTCTTGATTAGTGCTCAACTTGTTCCTTTGTCTCTTGCATATTTCCTTATAGATCTTATTTGCTATTCTCTTGCTATAACTGTGTTTTTGTGCTATTTCTTCTATCTGCCTTAACTCTTCTATTAGTAGCCGGTCAGTGCTGCAATGCAACAATGCCCTGGTTGCATACGATCTCAGGGCAGCTTTCTAAAAGATTTTTGGACTGCTGGATAGTGCTTAGAAGTAATTATTTAAATAGTTAGACACTGATAAGAACAATAATATTACAGTTTCATGGATTAAGTCTCTTGACTAATCAGTTTATGTTAACTTTTTCATTGCTGTTTGATCTATTTTCACTAAATACAACTAATTCTCTTCTTTTTTCCTAAGTCTGTAGCAGCCTAAATCAACTCATAACATACAGGTTAGCTGGTCAACATATGGTATATCAGGGATGTAACCAAGGCCATACTAGAATTGGCTCTATAATTAGATGAACTTAGGTAAATGCTTATGAATGCCATAATTAGGGGATGCTAATTTTGTTGATTAAATCAAAAATACATTGCAATCTGTAACCAAGGCCATACTAGAATTGGCTCTATAATTAGATGAACTTAGTTAAATGCTTATGTATGCCATAATTAGGGGATGCTAATTTTGTTGATTAAATCAAAAATACATTGCAATCTGTGAAAAATTAAAAAAAAAAAAACTTCCATAATTTAATAAAATGATACAGTTTTATTAGAAAATTGAAGATCTGCCACCTTAAAATTATATACAGTAGATCCTTATTTAACATCAGGGTTGGATTCCTAAAAATCATGAAATTGACTAAAATTGAAAACCCCATTGACCTAAAATATAAATTTTCCAGAGGATGGATTTCCCATAAACTAAAGCATTTATACCATAATCTAGTCAAATGCCTTATGTGCTCTATAGTTTAATTAATATACTGTTCATAGACAATATTATATAACTTCAGCTAATGCTCATATAAAATATGGTTTCCTTGTTTTCTATAATTATAGGTTTCCATCACGTTTTCTCTACATTATAAAATTATGAAGAGAAATGTAGTAAAACAAGGCTTTATTCTGTTTCACTGATTAAAAATTTTTAATTTTTTAATTAATTTACTTAGTTTTTGCTAATGATGTAATAGCAAAATGACATTTAAATGAGACAAATTAAATGAGGACCAACTTCAAGCTTCCAAAGGCTTCCATGTCGTTTGATCTCTTGGGACTAAATCATGCATGGAGACTTCCAATGGCCATATAACTAACATAATCTAACTACAGTTAAGATTGTCCCATAGGGTGCAGCAAAAATATCTTCATTTAAATTCTTCAGACTGATGTTTTATTTGGAATATCACAGTGATACTAGTATGACATCATTTGAGATAACAATGGATGATGTCACATTACTGCAATGATAACATCATTATGATATAATATGCTTATATATATATAAACACACACACAAATATACACATAAAATGTAATGTTTGTCTTTCTGTCTGTTCTGCATAGACTCTTGCACCATTTGATCTATTGGGACTAAACTCTACCTAGCAACCCAACATTTACCATGTGAAAGCTATCATCAGTCAAAATTGTCCTAGGAAATATGACATTTTGGGATAGCAATGAAAATATCTATATTTAAATTCTTCAAAATTATATTTTGAATTCAAGGATATCATCATGATGTAATAATAGATAATGCCACAAAATACTATTTGAAATATGATGTAATGATGACACAACACTGGTGACATCATTGTTTTATAATAAGCTGGTTAAATCATTATTAATAGTGGACACAAAAAGACAATATATTCCAAATGCCATAATAAATGAATTATATGATAAAATGATATTACAGGAATCCCTTGATTAGTGCACAAAAAAAAAAATTGAGATCATCCCTTCATATATGTGGTGCCAAATTTGATTAGTGCACTTCAATAAGTGAGATTTTTTTTTGCAAACCCTCTGAAACATTGGCAACTGAATCTTGGGGATTGTAGTCTACATGATTAAAGCACTGCAATAAATTTATTTATTTATTTTTTTAAATTCTATTAATATTACAACTTTCATCCTCTAATTGTTATATTTGAAATTTGTTCATTATTTTATTTATTAATAAATTTAGCGTGAATGGCAACAATCTAATAATAACCATTACAATATTATATAGCCAGCCTTGCCTTCAGTTCCTAATAATAGTCATTACAATATTATATAGCCAGCCTTGCCTTCAGTTCCTCTCCAGTACTCGGTGTCTATGGATGTGTAATTATTTTTTTTTACAAAATTGCAAACTTTTTAAAAAAACTTTTTTGTGAAAAATAAATTTTACTTCTCACTATAAACTTTTAAATACCTATACAAAAATATAAGTGCATATATATATATATCCATATTCCTCAATGTTTTAAAGTACATATAATGCAATATAGATATGTTTTGAGAGAGGAAAAAATACAGTATATGTTTATAATTTTGATATTTTACAGGATTCATTATAATTATTCCCATTGGTTTTTTAGTTTGATTAGTGCGGTTTTGATATATGCGGTATATTGAGAGGATTTATTAACCGCACTAATCAAGGGATTCCTGTATTGCATGTTTCATTGTCAATTTGTTATTTATCACCTATAAATTCACTTAAACTAATTCGAATTTTATTACAGTGTGTCCTTCATGATATCATAAGAATTGTCACACAAATTGTATTATATATCTGAAATTCCCAAGCAACATCAGGCATTCTGATAGTGAATTATATGGTAAAATGATATTTTTTCTTGAAAGTTAATAAACTTTCTATAAAATTTATAAATTCACAGGATCTGGGGCCTGGCTATTGAACCTATCTTTCAATTTAACTCCACAATAAGTGTTGGCCAGCCTGTGTGGTTCTAAAAATGACCACTTCTAAAAGCATCTTTTGTGATTCAGCATCTTAATTCACACTAACCCTAACTTATACATAATTGTATTACCCCTTTTTATATTTACTTAAATTAAAAATTTTATTATTAACATTCAGAGTGTTTGGGACAACTGTTACTCCATCATGATATGATGGAGTAAGAATTGTCACAAACTATATTATCTGCCTGAAATACTCAAACAACACTGGATAGTAGTATATAAAAATCATATAATCATCACTGACTTCTGCTTCAAATATTGCAACTTTGTTGCTGTTTTTTTTTTTTTTTTAATTACCAAAACATTTAAATATTGGGTAAAAAAATGGAAGTGATGTTTAAGTAGGTTTATATTAGTTATACACAAAATACCATATAATTAATGTTGTCTTGTCGATCGTGTCACTTTGAAATTTATAATTATACACAAAAATGCAAAATTAATAATATTTGTCCTGTTGATCACATTACTTTGAAATTTCTATCATCAATTTAAATTTTATCTAGTAGTAAATTACAGATCTAAGTTTTTCATTCACTGTTAAATATAAGGGAATGCATAGTTCAGAACAAAGAATTAATGTTTTAATATGTACTTTTTTGTTTAGAAAACTGTTTGTCATTTATCAACAATTTATACTAAGTTTTCCCTTTTTTGCATGCAGATGACTTCTATGATTATGTGTGTACATTCAGTTTTCTGATTGGTTAGTTACATGGGAAAAGATATACAAATTTTAAGGAAGAACTATAATAGCATACATATTGTATTTTGTATTCTAGATCAGATTTGTATATCTTTGGAAAATATTTATTCAAACATAACTTCTACTAAACACAAGGTAGGCAATGAAAAATAGTTAAAGTTAAATGAAAAATATATATTACATTAAATATAACATTAACCAAATGCAACTGTATTTTAAAGGACTACTATTAAATACAACAGAAAGCATTATTATTATTATTTATGCCAAAACCAATTTCTAAATTAGTTTTGGCATAAAGTTTGGTTAAGTTTTCTATTAGAATAAATATCTGAAAGAAAATTAGAGACTGTTAAGAGTTTAATATTCTACTGTACAAGATGCTATTTTAATTTGAGCTTTTGCTAATACCGTATTTATACCTCTTAATGTTCTTATTGGCAGAAAAGAAAACATTTATAAAAAAAAATAAATATTGTGCTTTCTTTTCATCTATTAGTTTGTTTATTATCAAAACCTCAGCATTAGGGGAAATTTTTCCCCAATGTTTATACAAATAATTTTTTCTTATATTAGACAATTATAAAATAATTTAATAATTTCAAGGCTACTTATTATTAAAAATAAAACAATTATTAAACATATATACATAACATATTAATTTAGAAATAGAAATCTTAGGACTGCTGAATTAATTCTTGTCTAGGGATACCAAAAACCCTAAATGGTCCTGGCCATACCATGAGAATGCCCTCTGTTTTTTTTTTTTTTTTTTTTTTATATTCTTCATATGGTCTTTTCGGAGGTCTTTTTTTTTTTTTTTTTTTTTAACAGCTATGACAGATACTCTTGTTACAATATTTATTAACAAAAAAAAAATCAAAACTGATATTATTCTGTTTAATATTATATCCTTAGGTAACATACAATCAATCTTAATTTTTTATTTTTTTTTGTAAAATGGGCATAGATAAACAGGTAAATTATGCCTGTTTATACACGATTGAAATAAATAATAATCGCGAACGAAGCCAAGATCTGTTTACAAACGCTCAAATATGATTATTCAGCTTAGTGTAACATTCGCATTCAAACGCTCTCCCGAAACAAACATTATCGCGATGGATAGCAGCAGCAATCAAACCAGATTTAATTTTTTTTTCTATATATATACAATATGGTATTTTATAATGTAGATACTTCGAAGAGAGAATTTATTATTTTTTTAACGTTTAATCATCTTAAAATTTATTTTGATTCTCAAAAACTAACTGTTCATTTGTTCAGCTATTTATATATATTTTCAAGCTTTAACTGAAAGTTTCGAATTGGAACCAATGATTTGTCAAACTATAAAATTAATAAATTATTATTAATTTTATATAAACCAAAGACTACATCCAATGTTTACATTGTATTTATTACATAGCAACAAAAAAATAAACTATTCCCTATTCGAATTCAGAATAATAATGACAACAGCATTATTGTAATTACACAACAGTAAAACACAATTAAAAATCATAAGAGTAGCTTACTATTATTTATAATAAAATGCATGAATGGATAAATTTATCTTTCTTCCGATGCGCAAATAAACAGAATGCACGCCCTCTGTCTTCTTATTAGAATCATAATTCTATTTGGAAAATATTGTAAAAAAAATTTCTAACAATTTATTTCTAGCGAAATTTGTATAATAATCTGTGTTACAATTTTACATACATTAAACCAGAATAAAAATAATTCCAATCGAAAAGAATCGATGTTGAGAATTTCAATTTTTAATATTGTTAAAATTGGATAATATTCATCCACGTGATCTGTGACAGAGTCAGTGTTAGGTGGAGGATGGAGTTCAACGAACCCGACTCGGATCCCTTCTGAAAAGCTGAAGATATAAAATTCGGAAAATGAAATCGAATCCTTCAAGGAGGAAACAGAATATGTTTCCACTGCGGCCATTCGACCGACCTTCTCCGTGTTTTAAAAGCTTATAACCACATTCAGGATTTGATCATTATTTTTCTAATTCTGTGAAATATAAAGTATTTTATGTAATCAAAAAACATATATAATATATATAATATTTATAATATTTATATATTTTTATATTACAAATAACCTTATTTTTAAATTTTTAATGATGTTTGGCTTATATTAATAAAGACTTGTAAGATATAAATTTACTTTATTTAACATATATATATATTTATGAATTTGGACAATTCTGAGTGAATGGTGACACTTTCCGGTCAAGTTAGGTTAGGTTAGTTCAGTTAATCCGCCATATCGCACGAGGAATATTCTATATATGGCGGCGGAAACTTTTAGAGCTTATTACAGGCTGGCTAACACTTATGTTGGGGTCAACCGAATGGTTGAACAATGGGAATTCAATGGCCGGGTCTGGACACTTCCTAAAAACTGGGGATCCGGTTTGAACCCGGTCCTCCAGTATGGTACCAAAGCTTTATCACGCGGCCATCCTGCGACCTTTCCAGTCAGTGTTGATTATCAAGTGAGGGGTTTATAACAACCCTGCCACAGGCTGTTCGTCTCTTTGGAGGAGTCAACAGGATTACAGAAGACGGATATTGACGAGTCGGGTCCGGACCCAATGAAAGAAATTTCCAAGTAGAATCCAGAATTGAACCGGAGTCCTTTTATTTGTCAACAGATGACATCACACTCCATTCTGGTAGAATACTATGTGGCAGGGCGAAACAAGCCCTTCCATAGGCTGCCGACCCCCCTGCGTAGGGGTCAGCCGGATTGTGGAGGACGCCGATCGACGAGCCGGGCCCGGACCCCATGATAAATATTTTCAAGGGGTGGGACCGGAGATTCGAACCCGGGTGCTCCAGAGTGGAAAGCGTTTCCACTCGGCCAATCCGGCCGAGTCAAAGTGTTTTTATTCAGTCAATCCGGCCGACACATAGAGCGTGTTTTTTGCATATTTTACGCCTCTTTCCTATCAGGAAGATTACTAGATCGGAAGAGCGTCGTGTAGGGAAAGAGTGTAGATCTCGGTGGTCGCCGCCGGGCCGGGCCCAGCACCATGAAAAAACTTTTCAGGAGTTACCAGACCCAGGATGCGAACCGGGTCCTCCTGCGTGGCACGCCGACAGCGTTATCACTCGGCCATCTGGCCGTCCATAGAGTGTGTTAGGAGTGTAATATCGAACCGCAAATATTCTTCTATGCTTCCACCCCCCTCGAGGGGAGTCCGCCTTGACATGGCGAGGGGGCTTGTGCCGGCAGACACAATGTCTGTATCTGTGCACCCGCAGCCGGGCCGATAAGGTCATAGTGTCTGGGTACACTAACAGACTCCCAGTGGGATGGCATTTTTCCAAGAATCCCCGCACTGGAAGAAGGTGCGCGTGCAGGTCGCACTCAAGTGTCCTTAGGGCACATCCCCCGGTCGGGCCTGGGAAAACCGCACCCGAGATGTGGGGGAGATCTCCCCACATTTCGGGTGGAATAGGGGGAGTGGCTTTGGCCTGACTCAGAATACAAGATGAGCCTGAGCCTATGCTTCCACCCTGCAGAATCGGTGTTCAATTCCGAGAATTACACTTTCAGTTTTTTTCAGGAGGAGTCCTGCTCTGCTCGTTGAACCTCTTTCTCTTTTTGACGACCGATCCTACCAGGGAATGACATTTTTGTTTTTTGCATTTTTCACGTGTTTTTCCAATCAGGATAATTACTAAAGAGCAGGGTCAATTCCAACCACGGGTTATACTCACATACGTGGAGGGGGCCGGATGGTGAAGAAGGGGGATCGCTGGGCCTGGCCTGGAACCTCGAAAAAACTTTTCAGGAATTGCGGACCCGAGACGCGAACCCGTGTCCTCCAGCGTGGCACGCTAACGCGTTACCACTCAGCTATCCGGCCACAAGGGGGATGACATTGAAATTCTCCGCTGCTTAGTATTCATCGGTTGAAAAGCAGTGTTAAATCACAGAAAAAAAAAACGGAAAATATTTGTAGAAAAAAGGAAGAAAAATATTAATTTATATATTATTTTGTAATCATATACAGTGGATTCCGCTTAATTGGTACATGTCGGGACTAATCCATTTTGTCCCAATTAATTGGGCCAAAATTGGAATGTAATAATAAATTCTAAAATAAAATAGGGCCTATATAATTCGTAGGTAAATAATTAATAGGTAAAAAAATAATAATTAGGTACCTTAATTATTCACGCCTCGCCCGCTAAGTCGCTAACTATAGAAATCCATTAATCTAATGCTTCTTCGACTTCTAGATTCTTTCCATCACGCTTTCATTTGAATGTTCCTGGAATTTCTTTCTGTAATGTCCACTCCTCACGCAGTAATTTTCTCGTTGTAGAAATCGCGCTATGGTAGATTTTGGTATACCAGTTATATCAGGAGTCTACCATAGCTTGTATTAAATGGCTGGCTTTTAATTTTATCCAGCAAAGCAATTTTACTTGAAAGTGTAAAATCATTTCTTGGCATCTTGACAAAGATTTAAAAATTTTAAATAAAATCGACACTGTAAATGAATTTCGCTAGGTACAGTAACGATAGACTTAAGTAGATGCACTCTTGCCAGACTCACGACGATAAATAACTGATTCTCATCACGCTAGTGTTCCGAATACAGTATTGTTATGTATCATTTATCAACGATGATATTTACTTATAATTTTACTAAAGAATGGATACTTATATTAGTGCGGCGACAATGTGTATGTAATAAGACGATAAGAAACAACCCGCTCCATTGTATTAATCTGTATTGTCTTGTAGAAAAGTTTAACCTGAAAAATTATTGGTACAATAAAATGTTGTTATAATTTTTATATAAGGAATTTTTTATGAAAGCACACAACAAGTATTAATGTACTTAGTGTTGCCATACTTTCAAAAAATCTCTAAAATATATCAAAAAATGATTTTTTTCTGCTACTGTTCCAATTAAGCGAAAAGTTGTCCCAATTAAGCGTTTAAATTATGTATTAGTTTGGTTTCCGTTCTTTGAGATTTGGCCCAATTACGCGGCTGTCCCAATTAGCCGGTGTTCCAATTAAGCGGAATCCCCTATATATATTATGTATATATATACGATTAATATATATATATATATATATGTATGTATGTATGTATGTTACCAAAAACTGAAATCACACAATTGAGCGAAAAAGTAGCCAGTACGTATTGTGGCTAATTCCAAATGACCAAACACCGATGCTCAACATTATTTCGCTTCGTGGCCATTGTGAAATAACCACAACGCGTTTTGGGCAACTCTGCCAAAACCAATATGTGTTTTGAGCGTTTTGAAACGACCGCAGACCGTTCTGAAATAGATTAGGGCATGTGTTTGTAATAATACGCTACGGAAAGCATCAGGACTCTCCTCTGGGTCCCAACAAGGTTTCATCATGTGCCACAGCACCAATGCCGTGCCTGATATATATGTAAGTCATGCATCGCACACGGGCAGCCGAAGCGCGGGGCGGCCAAATTGAATGTCACAAAGCATAATACAAGATATAAATTTAAAAACCAATAAGAGGAAAAAAGGAAACTTATTTCCTTAATATGTAAATTTGAAAATTATATTCATTTGAAAAAGATAAATTGAAAAATAAAAATCAATTCTAACATCTATTTAAGAAATAACTAACCGAATTAATATTTTACGCGAAGGCAAATATTAAAATCATGGAAAGATCTTCATTTGAAATTAACTGATCTGCAAAGGAAAGAATTCGATCTTGATGGATATGATTTATTTCATGAAACTTTATTGTCAAAGTTTTCTGCTTTTATATGTCATGAAATGATTTCATGACATATAAAAGCAGAAAACGTTGTTTCACATACATATAAACGTACTTCAGTATATTTAAAAAATAAACTTCAAGGCATATTTCCCAATTTATTTGTCGCATTTAGGATCGTTTTAACTCTGTTCGTTACTCAGCATCTGGTGAATGTTCTTTTTCCAAATTGAAGATATCGAAAACTATTTAAGAACAACTATGCAACAAAACGCCTAGCAAATTTATCAATTATAGCAGGGGTGGCCAACTTGTTTGTCATTAAGATCGACTTTATATGTCAACAATGAGTTCACGATCTACCTTTGAAATTCTTAGTTTGATGGTCACAGAACAGATAGGAGCCAAAACCACATATCCCAAAACGACATTAGCCCAAAACGAGATATTCGCAGAGGTGACAGGTTTCTTCCTTTTATTTTACTCATAAATCTCAAACACAATAATTCACCTCAACTCTCACAACTGTCAATTCATAGGCGCCATGTTGACATCGTCAGTAAATTTAGAATTTTATCTAAATGCTCTGCTGCTACCGAGGCATTGTCAGCGAATTTAGAATTTTGTCCAAATGCTCTGCTGCTACCGGCTTATTCTGTTTTCGGCCATACTCAGCAATAAAGGAAAAGTTTGGCTTTAGTTGTCTAAAGAAGGCACTATACAGTAGGAGAGTCATCCGATAACTTACGAAGATCGACTTCAAATCATCCCGCGATCGACCTGTTGGCCACCCTTGAATTATAGCAATAGAGCAGTGCTTCTCAAAGTATGGGTCGCCAACCCATACGGGGTCGCGTAACTAAATTTGGGAGTAGCAGAAATTTTAACAAAATGTTTTAATTCGTATTCCTAGTTTATATACCTCCAAACCCAGGATCCCGAAAACATTTTCTCGGATAAAAGGGGTCGCCAAGTGAAAAAGTTTGAGAAGCACTGCAATAGAACATAAATTATTGGATGAAATTGATTTACACGATCTTATATCGGAATTTGCTCTTAATAAAGCACGCCAAACTCATTTCTTGTAAATTGTTGTGTTTCCTATTAATATGTTATTTTTGAAAATTTTAAATTATTTGTTATCTAATTAGATATTTAATTTTTGTATGTAGTGAAGTTTGAAGTTTATTCAATATTTACAGTTATGTGCAACGAAAATTTTATAATTTATTACAATTTTGTAAGATGTTCTTCATTTGTGTTATAACTGTTACGTATTGTATTATTACCGTAATTTCCAAGATGTTATATCAAATATTATGACTTATGTATTATTACTGATAAAATAATAAATGAAATGATTTAAAGTTGTACAATTATGACTATTAATTTTCTAATTTTTGTTTTATTGATTGAATAGAGGCGGCCAAGTAACAGTTGAACACAGGCGGCCAAATTTTTTGACACGGCACTGCACTGCACACGTTATTGTAACACTGATACGTGCAAGTGTCAAAGTCAAAAAGTTCTGTGCAATTCAAATGTCATAGTAAGAGTACCTGTAAGAATAAATGAATAGTATCTGTAGAACTAAGAATAAACAGAAAAAAAATGTTTCAATCGATGTCAATTTACAAAATTATTATAATTTACAAATTTTAATTTGATTGTTAATTTATAATTTAACAAAAAGTGAGAAATAATTCACCTCTTATTTATCTAGAACCTTCTTGAGTTTAATTATATAAATGTATTAAGATGTTATTTGTTACTATTATTTTAAGAATTGAATTTATAAGAGTTTATTTAATTATTCCTAGATGTACTTATTTTAAAATAAGGAGACTAACTTGTAAGTAGAATACATATTTATCCGCTTTTTGTAGAAAAGATGACGTGAGCGGAAAAATAGGAAATTTTATTACTTAAATTTAGCCTTAGCTGCATATGCCGAAGCTACCATTTTTTGTGTTATTCTTGGAACTATGTAGAATGGGAATAACATGATATCCTAAAACTTCCTGCACTGAACTCTAAGAAGTCCAGATTATATAAAAATTCAAATTTAAAGTCCAGATTATATAAATTATAAAAGTGCTACTACATTAATTCATTTTCAGAAATCAAATATTAAAGGATAGTCTTTGACTCACAGTCAGATATAAATCTTAGCTGATAAACTATATGAAAACAAGCATTTTTTAAATGTTATATTAGAGCAGCGTTTCTCAAACTATGTTCTGCGGAACTGTGGTGTTCCGCAGAAGATCAATAAGTGTTCCGTAAAATATTATGAAAATTAATATAAGCCTCACATGATTTTAAATGCTATGCCAAGTTGAAACTCGAATCGCAAATTTATTTTACATAATTCCAATTTGATTATAAATGTTTGTTTTGATTCTTAACTCATACTTACTTGCCTAATATATTCATTATTAATGTTTACCTATACTATAAAATAACCAAGGTGTTCCGTAAAAATTTCTGAAGTGTTCCGTCATAGAAAAAGTTTGGGAAACGCTCTAATAGGCTGAACTCACACGAACCACAACAGAACCACATCACGACCACAAAACTGTGGTTATCGTGTAGTTGTGTTGTGGTCGAAATCAACCATTCGCGAACCATTTATATGCGCAGTCGGTAAAGGATTGCGCATATATACGCGCAGTCCGTTACCGACTGCGCATATAAATGGTTCGCGAATGGTTGATTTCGCCAAAACACAACTACACGATAACCACCGTTTTGTGGTCGTGATGTGGTTCTGTTGTGGTTCGTGTGAGTTCAGCCTAAGTGAATATGAAAATCAATAGCCACAACGCATTGCTGCTAGTTCAAAACGGCCTAATCCAATGCTAGATTGCGTTCGTGTTGAAATCTTTTAAAATTTTTAAGAAAAAATGTTACTTTTGGAAAGACTTCATTTGTGATTTAAAAAATAAAACTATTGTAAAAATACACATAATTGAAGTCCCGTATCCAAATGTCCAAAATATCGCACCTTTTTCATGAATTAGTTATCATCGCCGATACACCGTTAAATGGTCAAAATTGGCGGCCGGATGGCCGAGTGGTAACGCGTTAGCGTGCCACACTGGAGGATCCGGGTTCGCGAATATTTTCTTAAATCTCAACAACCAAGGAAACGGAAAGACATTGAGAATCAATATCAAGAGATACCAGTCAGGAGCGAAAAGAAATGGCTAGAGATAGCTCCGAATAGATTATAGCGGCGAATCTCTCCTTACCATCCAGAAGGAAGACCTCAAAGAACAAGAAAGGTAGAACATTAATTGTCCCTTATAGGCGGCTGGATGGCCGAGTGGTAACGCGTTGGCGTACCACGCTGGAGGACCCGGGTTCGAGCCGAATTGCGGTGTTTTGAGAAGACCGCATATGGCGCTCCTGTAGCTTCCCATTCGCCCGCTCTCGATGGGTCACAAGTTGAACAGCCCTTGTGTCATGATTATTTGTATGCTGAAATGACACCACCATTGATAACATGTTTATGTATAACTGAGGTGGTAACACCCATAAGATTTCCATGTGTAAAAAAGTGCCTCACTGTAGTGGCAACATATTTCTTAGGCGGCCGGATGGCCGAATGGTACTGCTGCCGGAGTACCACGCAAAAGGACCCGGGATTTTTTCGGGGTATCGGGCCCGGCCCGGTGATCCCCGTCCTTCACCATCCGGTCCCCCTCCACGGGTGTGGGTGCAGCCCGTGGTTGGAACTGGCCCCGCCCCCTTAGTAATCTCCCTGATTGGAAAGGGGGCGTAAAATATGCAAAAAAAAATTGTCCCTTATATAATCTTCAATCGTGTTAAGTCCGCTTATTCAGTGGAATCTATAACATCAGGTCCTTTATCTCTTCCGTCTTTCCTGCTTGCCTTATCATCCAGGAATCACATTCTTTCCTGCTTGCCTTATCATCCAGGAATCACATTTAAACCCTGGAAATGCGTCGGCTTTCCACTCTGGAGGACCCGGGTTTGAATCTCCACGTGGTTAGAACTGACCCCGCCCCCTTAGTAATCTCCCTGATTGGAAAGGGGGCGTAAAATATGCAAAAAAAAAAACACCATTTCTTATCTTGGCACGGTATCGTTCGTTTTTCGACTCTACTACGATATGTACTTGCTGTAAATATGTATATATTAATTAAAACACTGAATATAATCCAATTGCATCTTGTGTTATTATCCTAGAGCAAACACCTGGTTTATATTGTCAACAGATGACACCACTTTCCACTCAGTAAGAGTACTAAGTGGCGGGGCGAAACAAGCCCTTCCACAGGCTGCCCACCCCTGCGGAGGGGTCAGCCGGATTGTGGAGGACGGGGATCGACGGGCCGGGCCCGGACCCCATGATAAATATTTTCAAGGGGTGGGACCCGAGACTCGAACCCGGGTCCTCCAGAGTGGAAAGCCGAAGCGTTTCCACGCGGCCAATCCGGCCGA
>AYEL01063404.1:0-35862 GCA_000484575.1 Olivierus martensii
ATTGTTAACAATATAATTTTGAATAAAAAGTTGTTTCATAATGTGCTGTTTAAAAAAATAATGCTTTGCAAAATAATATTTTTCAATATGATAATTATGTTAATTATACAGTAATTACATTTAAAAATATTCAAATTATTTTTAAGACAAGCTAATTTTTACGATTTAAAATTGTGTCTCATCTTTACATACAAATTCCATTAAACCTGCAAAATAATAAATATTTTTGATAATTTTTTGTAAATATTAATCTCTTATTAAAAGTTATTACTTACTTGTTCTATAACGTAAACTTTATATTCCAAAAGCTGACGCTGTAATATAGGATGAAGAGTATATAGAAGTATGGCAAGATGAACAAGACGATCCCTGAAGGGTATTATAACGGCAACACGATGCCTGGATGTGCAATTTATTGGTGTTTTTAGTTCGCCTTCTCTTAATGGAATATTCAATTTTGTTATTTTTTGAATTTGAGTAAGTAGGCGAGGCCTCAAGTCAACTTTTATCCTACCTACTGTAACAGAAAAAAAAGAAAAAAGGAATTAGTCGAAGTCGTAAATAATCTACGTTTTTATAATTAATGTTTATTCTACATCGGTTTTTATTAAACTTAAAATGAAAAAAGGAATTAGTCGAAGTCATAAATAATCTACGTTTTTATAATTAATGTTTATTCTACATCGGTTTTTATTAAACTTAAAAATAAAATTCTATACACATTATTTATTGTTAACAATATAATTTTGAATAAAAAGTTGTTTCATAATTCGCTGTTTAAAAAAATAATGCTTTGCAAAATAATATTTTTCAATATGATAATTATGTTAATTATACAGTACATTTAAAAATATTCAAATTATTTTTAAGACAAACTAATTTTTACGATTTAAAATTGTGTCGCATCTTTACATACAAATTCCATTAAACCTGCAAAATAATAAATATTTTTGATAATTTTTTGTAAATATTAATCTCTTATTAAAAGTTATTACTTACTTGTTCTATAACGTAAACTTTATATTCCAAAAGCTGACGCTGTAATATAGGATGAAGAGTATATAGAAGTATGGCAAGATGAACAAGACGATCCCTGAAGGGTATTATAACGGCAACACGATGCCTGGATGTGCAATTTATTGGTGTTTTTAGTTCGCCTTCTCTTAATGGAATATTCAATTTTGTTATTTTTTGAATTTGAGTAAGTAGGCGAGGCCTCAAGTCAACTTTTATCCTACCTACTGTAACAGAAAAAAATGAAAAAAGGAATTAGTCGAAGTCATAAATAATCTACGTTTTTATAATTAATGTTTATTCTACATCGGTTTTTATTAAACTTAAATCAATTTAAGTTTATAAAATAAAAAAAAAAATCATTTTACAATAATTTTCTTCATTAACAGACGAATTTCAGTATGTAAGTTTAAATGATATCAGTAATTTTATAACTATTCAAATAAACGACTATTGAGGTTGAAGCACGAAATCGTTCATTAGAAGTAATTTACAGAGGAATCAATTAAAGCTAGAGATGCATTTATCTGCTATAATGATCAGGAATTTCGACTGTCTTCTTGTAAGGATTTGGATAACATAAGTATTCTTACAGAAAATCGATCACCGATATTTTAGTAACTGAGAAAAACTCGTTACACTCTTTAGAAACAGAAAGAATTCAGATAATACTAATTGAAATATAGTATTCATTCTTACTTTGATAAGTTCTTTATTATTTTCAATTAATCACTTTTAATAATTTTGGTCTATCTTTATATCATATCTAAAATTAAAAATTTACAGTTTAGTGACGTAAACTGGATCGATTTTAAAATATCAATTGCTTTTATTTTATTAAATTTGTAATAAAACTATTTTTATACATATTATTTTTTTGTCATTTTTTAATATTAAAAATATGGCTAAAACATAACTGATCGTCACAAAATATTCAAGAAATTTATGGAATTATTCCTATTAATTTTGTAGTTTCGTTACAAGATGGCAACAAGCTTTAAATTTTAAAAAGTCGATATTTGTCGCACGTGAACGATTTTGTACTCATCTGACTTTTCCCTCTGTAAAACAGGGCTATAACGGTTATTTACCACTGATCAGAGTTTAATTATAATTTTCTCAATAATCACATTCATTCCATACCAAAAATGAATACATACAAATGAATTCCATACAAATGAATTCCATACCAATATAATAAATTTGCTTTTGCAAAACTGATATTAAAATGTTATAAAATATATTAAAAATAAAATAAATCATTATTTTTATAATATCCTATACGAAAATTTGAATTATTAATGACCATATGCATACTTTTAAATGATGAACATTCAATGAGATGTTCATCATTCAACTTTTTCTCATTGATCATCATTTAAGCTAATCAATGAGAAAAAAAATTGAAAATTATTTAGTGAGTTGAAAATGAAGAAAATTTTTGTAAATTGTAAATTATTATTTTATTTACTGATTTATTATACATAAATCAGAACAACTTTAAGATCTGTTTCAAATTTATTTTTAGAATAATTTATTTTATTATTATTATCAATAGACTGCATCAACTTATATACTATTTTTTAAACATTAATCAGAACAACTTTAAGATCTGTTTCAAATTTATTTTTGAATAATTTATTTTATTATTATTATCAATAGACTGCATCAACTTATATACTATTTTTTAAGCTATATATTTATTCTGAAAATTTTAAAATATTTCTGTTGAAGAATAATGCAGTTTCCACCAAAGTACATGAACTGTATAGTACTGTATAAAATTTTCTGCATATCATTTATTGTATATTTGAATATAAATCTTACTTATAAAGTTATTTAACTGTGAAAAATGCGAATTTTATATATATATATATATATGAATAAAATTATTATTAAATTTTATAAGTATAACAATTAAATATATAAAATTTGTTCCTTTTTTTTACGTTAAATTAAATTCATTTCTATAGAATAGAAAAATTAATCATGTAAAAATACTCTTAGAACTTTGAATCCATTATGTTAGAGATGGAAAGCAAAATTGTATTAAATCAAATGTATTGCTTTCTGCCTTTAAAATTATTCTATTTTTAGTACATAATTTTATTTATAATTAGGACAAATATTCTGTTTTTTTTTTTTATTTGTATTTTCTCCAGTTCGTATAAATTACCTGAATTCCGATTGTATTAACATTGCAATGCGACAATTTATGCATAAATTTCGCTTTTTCTAATAGAAGAATTTTAATTTAGTAAACAATATTTTTTGATTTGTCTGTTTACGAACTAAGATGAAAGGCAGGGAAATATAAAAAGTAACTAGAGGTTGAACATAGAGAAAAAAAATAAAATATTCTTAAAAGTTAAAAGAATAGTGATATTATTAAATTTACATTAGCATCCAAAATTTACTTTCCATTAGTAATTTGAAGATAAAAAAAGTACGAAAATAATTTGAAATTATAAAATTATTGAACTCTAAATTGCGGTTGAAAAAAACGAAAAAGTAATCAATAAATTATTATGTTGAAAAATTCTATTCGTTGGATTATATAAATTTGGAAGAAGATCTATTAAACGATGTGACTGACAAAAATTTCCTAAATTTTTTTATTTAATGAAAGTTTGAATGCTGCACAGAAAATATATATACGTATACATAAAATTCGAGTTTTTTCATGATAAATCTACCAAAAAATATATGTGCAAGTTGATTGAAAAGAAAATTTTCCTATATATATCATATTGGCTAAATGGATATTTTTAGAAAAATTTCCATGAAGTATAGCATTTACAATAATTCAGAAAATACAGAAATTTTATTTATGATTTTGTATCATATTTCCATATTGCATAATATTAATTGTAACTCAAAATATTCGTCTTGAACTCTTTTCAAACAATGTAAAATTCAGTTTTAATTAACAATAGTCGCTATCTTTTCAAATAATGCTAATATAATAACAAGTTTCCCATTGTTTTATATTTTATTATGTTGGCAATAATCGATAAAAATCAGTAGCAAGACAAACAACAAAGAATAAACATTTTTACTAATATAATTTTCAGAAAGAATCAATTCAAAAAAAAAAATCTACGAATAAAAATTTATAAGTTTACATCAGGACTTCCCACATAAAAAATAAAATCGTTTATTTGTTCCCAATATAAATCATTACAAATTCAAATTTCTGCAAACAAAAACTTTATAACTGAAAAAAATAATAATAATTGACCTATGAAATCCAAATTGCAGTATAAATTAATTATTCTGAAACAACTATAGAAATTTTAGCTTGTATAGAATATAAAGTTTTTTATAAAACTTTAAAAAAATTAATATAGCACTAGACATTTTTAATATGTTGTTATTATCTAATTTTTATCAATATTTTAGTTCCGATTTGTCTATCATGTTTCAATTTTCTTTGTATTCAGCAACGTCGATTGATAATTTACCACAATGTTCTTTTCATCTTTCTTTGAGATACTGCAATTCTGTCAAAAGGCTTCTTCTCTATCATTAAGTTATGATGTAGAGAAAATATTTCATACTGCTAATAAATAGTTTTCATCCAAGAATTTTCTGTTGATAGTTCTGAAAAGTGGAATAGATTATGGATTTTGTTTCCATGAAAGATTCGGATTATTATACAATACTGTACATTATAATATTTAGTAATAAACAATTCTGAAGACCATGAGCTCCAACGTTTATAAAAATCATTATAGTTTGATAAAAAGAAGATTATAAAGAAAATTTCATTGTAATAATTCTTCTTGCTGTCAAAATTTGCTTTCAATATTAGAATTTTTGCAAAAAACGTTTAGCTAAAAGATAAAAAAGATAAGTAGGAAAATCAAAATATGATATTATAAAAACTAGTGAATTTTAAATAAAATATTTTATATTTATTTTATTGAGTAGCCTATTCAAAACTTTTCATCTTATCTAACGATTCGATCGTTAAAATTCTTTGAAGTGTATAAGACAATATCTTCATTTGTACTAAGTAGAAACTTATATATCAGATAAAAATCTGTTGTCAAAATGAATGATGAAATATCAGAATGATTATTTAAAAGAAAATAAGAAGATGATGAACATATTGCGCTATCTCGAATGATTGACAAGTCAATATGAAAATATGGTATATAAGATAACCTATGAACACCATCATATTTGGAATGATTGAAAAGATACTATTCAAAAAATTCCTTAAAATCTTTTTGGAGATATTGAGAATATGTTTAATTTAAAATATGATATCTGGAAAAGTTTCAAGTTCTTTCTACAAGAAAATCAAATTTAAAAAATATATTTTAAATTCAAATATTATCAATAGAATAGACTTAAATTGAACGAATTGATATTTTTCAGAATTATTCACAGAGATTTACAGACGATAATTTTAATAGCGTCTTAATAGAATATTAATCTTGAATAGAATAATATTAATAAGCTTCAATAACATTTAGAAACAAATTCATCAACAGTATGAAAAAAGAAGATTACTTCTTTTTTCATACATTAAAGTTAATGCCAATTGAAAAATACACTTGAAAAAATATCATGAATCTAATGAACTGAAAAGAATATAAAAGTCGGTATTGTTGTCGGATATTTAATAAGAATATCGAAATCGAAAGCTTGATAGATCTATTTATTACATGCTATATGTCTCACAAGAAGTAATATAGAAAATACTATAAACCATAACAAATGAACACAGAATAAAAGAGAGAAATCATTCAGGATGAACTGATCAAAGTGAAATATATTAGGATTGGCACTCTACTGTAGAATGCCCGGAGGACAACAAAAGGAGTAAATTCTACAGAAAGATTCCGTGGAATTTTTAAGAATAGAAGAATGATAGTGTAGCAGAAAAGAAAAAGCAAATCACGCTATTAATAAAAAGGCTAATAAATATATTTTGAGAGAAAAATCAAATTCCTTTTTTTTCAATTAAATAATAGCAAGATCCATTATCTTATTTTATATTTAACTTCTCAGTTAATGAAAATTATAATAAAACAAATAATATTTGAAAAACGTTGTAGAAACGACACTATTGTACAAGATATAGATAGAGATAAAATTATAAAGATTTTTTAAAAATAAAATTATTATAATGACCGGAGAATCAATTTAACTAACCGTTCAATTTTGCTTGAAACTGCAGAATATATTTTTTTATATTATTTAAAATACAGAGAAAAATTTAAATCAATGAGTAAAGGTCAAAGAAACTTTGAACAGATTACTTTCAGAACTATTGATTTCAAATCTGCTTATCCATGTATATTCAATGTAAACTTACTGCATCTTAATAAATAAACTTAGCATAATAAACAACTGAATATGCAAATTGCAATGCGATATATCTGTTTACATAAAATTCTTCGCATTATGATATATATTTCGCATCAAAATCGAATTTTTCGGCAATTTAACATTTTTATATTATTATCGATATCAATGAAACATAGATTAAATAATAATGCTTCCATTCAATCTTAAAATAATAGTATGTATATTTTTTATAGTTAAGAAAATTATATAAATGACTGATAATGGTAAATTACAAAAATTTCTTAATGAAAATTAAAATTTAAAGGAAAAAAAATTAAGCTATAAGAAACTTTCAATTAGCAAAATAAAATAATTTTTCTGCAAAAACTCATTTATAATACGGTAGATCTTTTTATTGCATTTACTGAACAAAATTTTATTGTGTGATAGATTTTCTCATAAACTACAAAGATGAAATACATTTTTTTATATTTAAAAAATACGGTGTGTAAAAGCTATGAAAAAATAAAAATAAAAATCAATATATTTTTCTTTTTTATATTTGATATTTATTGCAAACTTTGATGAAAAATGTCGATAGTTTTCAGAAATACATTTTTTTTATATTTAAAAAATACGGTGTTGTAAAAGCTATGAAAAAATAAAAATAAAAATCAATATTTTTTTCTTTTTTATATTTGATATTTATTGCAAACTTTGATGAAAAATGTCGATAGTTTTCTATTTATTTTTTAGCATCAAATTCTTAATATAAATTTGTAAGAAAGTTAGTAGAACTTCAAGGAAGAAGAATCGATTAAGAAATTAATCTGTTCACTTTAGTATGGGGTTTTTGCACTGTAAGTCCAGGAATCAAATTTCACTTCAACCTTATTAAAAGAAACGATTTAATTCATTCCTTCTCTGTAAAAAAAACCCATAATTTAAGAAAACTAAAAGATTGTATATAACATTTTACCTTATATAATCCAATGGATTCGTAAAAATTCAACAGCATAAAATAATGAATTAAAACAAAAATAAACCTAATAATGAAATTTTTATATTCTTATAAATTACACACAGTTATAATTGAATCTCTTGTACAATATTTATCTTTTAAACTTTTAACAATTACTATAATTGCTCGTAGTTAAAAAATATCTTCTAAATTTCTGATTGGCTGCTTTTGTTAATTGCTATTTTATGATCAAAATTTGATATATTATTTTTTATCTTACTTTCCGAAGGAAATGAACCAATGTCTTTCTGTGTGTCCTCCACTAATAACTTTTAATAAATTATTAATAAATTTTCATGAAATTTGGTAATGATTTTCTGCAATCAAAGGACACCTCAATGCAACATCCAGTAGGATCGACTAAACTTGCAGAATATAATTTCACTTTTTACAATTTTATTTTATATTAGTGGCAATAGATGGCGCTAAGTGTCAACAGTGTAGGGATAATATAAGGCTTACCTGATTTCTTAACAATGGTCCCTATTTCAATATCTCTCGCTATGACGTCACAGTCCCCATATAAGTCATTGTGACGTAACCGTGTGTAACATCACGGTGAGGTGACATCTATACTGGTAAAATTAGAAACACAAAACCAATGGATTCTGAATGCTAAATAAGTGATACTTTATTTTGGTTATTTTGGAATTTCTTATTGTTTTCTTACATAGGAGCTAAAATCAAATATTAGTTAGCTACTGGTGTGAAAAAAGTATTTTATATTAATGGAAAGTTGAGTATATAAATTTGTGAATAAATTATAACTTTCATGGCTGTATGAAATATTTTTATGTAAATATAATATTCATACAGTCAATTGTATTTTTCGATAAAGTGTAAACATTTTATTGTTTACTTTTATGCCTGTGTAACTGTATGGATGTATCTGGAAAGTTTTATAACGTTATATTGGATTTTGTTTGGGATGGAAACATACAAGTATATGAAGTATAGCATATTATTTGTGAATCTTTGACTTATAAATGATATATTTAAACTTAGAAACTTTATCATACGATTACCTTTAATCTTTAAAAGATATAGGATATTTTAAGTTTATACGTGAAAAGGAAACAACAGTTCTAAAAGTTTATACACCAACTGGAAGAAATTCCATTTATATCATTCGATTTCGTAGTTTTGTTTTCTCGAAATATGCAGTTTGTATCCGATTTTCAGTTTTAAATCCATTCAATCTTTTTTTTATGTTCTTATAAACTCTTTCTTTATTTTTTTTTCTAAATTTGGACAATACTTTTTTTAAATACAAATTCTGGATTATTGAACAATCAGCAGCAAAAAAATTTGCTGAGATGGCAGAAAGGAAACAAGAATAAACTATTAAAAAAAACGGAAATCATTATTTATAAGACGAAGATTCTTCTAAATATAATGTTCCACATGACAAAAAAAAAAAAAGAATCTTAGATGAGAAAAATGCAAATGAGAAATTCGGATATAGTTTCCTTTAAAAAATGTTCGAAAAATGACGTCGCGAATATCACAAAATTTCTTTTTAATCATCGTTATTTTCTTAAACTTTAAATTATTTTCTTCTTTATGAAGTATAAATAAAATATTTACATATATATTTCTGTAAATACTTCAATGTTTTCTGATCGATATGACTAGAAAGATATTTTTTAATAATAATAATTTTAATTTGAATTCTGTTTAAAAAAATTAATAAAAAATTTCGTTGAATGTACCGAATTTCCAATACGAAAGTCGGAAACATATAATTATACTTAGAAATTATCCAGATAAATATAAATAAAAATGTATCTATAGTGATTCACAGATACGTGTGTTGGTGTTTCTTCAGTAATTTAAAAACTTGAGAACATAATAAAAACATTTTCCTCTAGTTTACTGTAATCATGTAATAACGACATAACTGCTATAATTAGGACCTATTTAAACACTCGAAAATTGCTCAATTTAAACAACTAGTCTCATTTACAGTTACTTGAATTTCACTTATGACTTTTAAATTACTCGAATTTCGGAATTTCGATCGTAATTGAAGTAGGAAATTTGAAACGGTCAAAAATATATTTTACCAACTCAGTTTAACTACAATTTATGTTGATTTATAACGTAAACATTTTATTTATTAGATATACTTCCGTTTATAAAAGAAAATATAAACAAATTCATGAATAGTATTTATATTTATGCTTGTTAATTTTATTATAATTAATTGATGTATTATAAAATTCTTTTGCTGTAATATAATACAATTTTGTGAATGTTTATTTGATGAAGATATTAAATAATATTTACAATCAATCGAAGAAACTACTAATGTTTGCATTATTTTTTTGCATAAAAAGAAAGCAAGATTAAATAAACTTAATCTAATTTTAGAAAACAATAATTTAAAAAGCATATTTGTTTAGATGTTTTTTAGATTATAAAAATTTATTTAGAAGTTTTTCGTTTTCGTTAAAGATACAGTACTTAAGAAAACACAGATAATAATAGTTTATTTTTCTCTGAATAAATAAATATTATTGCAATGAACCTCTTACTCTTCATTAGTTTCCAGAAAAGAGTAAATAAGTTTTTCTGGAAACTAACGAATATTAGTATAAATTTCAGGAATTCAGGAAATATAAGCTTATTTGCTAGCATTAGAATATACTAACAATGGATTGATTGCGATGTTCAATAAATAAAATACAGTAAAAAATTATTAAACAGTGAATGTGCATTTTTTACAATTTATATATTTTCATATATTTATTGTCGATTCATATTGGTTTGCATTTCTTAGCCACTATATTTTTTCATTATACTTAAAATTGAAAATAATAATTTAAATTGTTAAATCAATGAAATTTGATCTATGATAAATATAAATAAAACTGTATTTGTAGTGATTCACAGATTCGTGTGTTGGCGATTTTTCAGCGGCTTGAGAACATAATTAAAACATTTTATTTTATATTAGTGTCAATAGATGGCGCTAAGTGTCAGCAGTGTAGGGATAACATATGGCTTACCTGATTTCTTAACAAAGGCCCCTATCTCAATATGTCTCGAAATAACGTCAATCGGAGTAATGACGTCAATGACATAAATCGTTTCTTTTATTCATTATTGTACTGATTTTCAAATCTTGAAATTGTCCTATTACAAAATGGCGATCTTAGAAATAAAAAAATTATTTATCATTATAATTATTTGTGGCAAATAAAAGATATTATATCATTTGAAAGGATCTTCTTTGTAAAATATGGCTAAAAACATTACTCACTATTGATAAAAGAACATACGAATTCAAATAAGAAACTAAAAACATAACTAATAGAAAAAGATACATTTATAATAATAATGGATTTAAAAACCAAAGATAATATAATATAAAAAGATGACTATGATAAGTTAAACCCTTTTGTAATAGGACAATTTCAAGATTTCAAAATCAGTACAATAATGAATAAAAGAAACGATTTATGTCATTGACGTCATTACTCCGATTGACGTTATTTCGAGACATATTGAGATAGGGGCCTTTGTTAAGAAATCAGGTAAGCCATATGTTATCCCTACACTGCTGACACTTAGCGCCATCTATTGACACTAATATAAAATAAAATGTTTTAATTATGTTCTCAAGCCGCTGAAAAATCGCCAACACACGAATCTGTGAATCACTACAAATACAGTTTTATTTATATTTATCATATAACATCGCAATCAATCTATTGTTAGTATATTCTAATGCTAGCAAATAAGCTTATATTTCCTGAATTCCTGAAATTTATTAGAAAAATGCTGAAAAATTTATTGGAACTAAAAAAGTATAGCAACGCTTTTGTATCTTTCATGTACGAAATACAAATATATAGAATTTTAAAAATTTCGAACGTTGCCATTTCGTAATGGGACAGCATGGAAACTTCAAAATTAACATTCTTCATATCTTACATATAAAGGAACAATTATCAGAAATTTGACTGTTCTGCCATATTTGGTTCTCGAGATATATTAATGATGGACAGATGAAAAAGTGAATATATACTGTGTATATATATATATATATAAAACCATTTTTTAAAATAGTTTAAAATGAATAAATTGCTGGAAAACGCATAGTTATGGTAACATAAACATCAAGTTTAATTGCATTAATTTTATTTAATTCTTGAACTTTTTTCATTTAAAATTAAATTAGAGTTTCATTCACTTACAAAAAGAAGCGACACAATTAATACTGTTACCAGAAAGATAATTTAACTTATATCATTAAAGTTTTCTTCCCGATTTTTTCTTCTCTATCAATTTTCACAGTTTAAAAATTTTTCAATATCGATTAATCTATTGATTCTCCTTTTAATATCCTGTCGCATTTTTTATTTTTATTTTTTTATATAACATCATCTATAATCCTGTTTCAATAAGTTTTCATATAAAAATAATTCTTTCCTTTAATTTCCTATTCGTTTGCATAGTTACAAACTTTTCCCCCTATTCTTCTATTTAAAAAATAATAAATCTTCGAAACATATTGGAAAGACAGTTATTAATAAATTTCCATCGATTGTTTATTTTCGCAAATAAAAAATTTTTCAATTTATCGAACGTTGATAACATTTTCAGAATTTCTACAGTATTCATTTGTTAGGATTCAGGTGATATGTTTTCAGTTTTTAAAATATCAATTTTCAGTTTTCTTTACGGCTGGAGAATAAATTTAATCCCTTTTTTTTTCGATTTCAGATGGGAAAATTAAAAAAATAAATCAAAAATGATACAATTGTAATTTATGATGTCTTAATTTTCACAAGATGATACTCCCATCGATTTTCAGTTAAATATTTTACTTTCATTCCGGTATTAATGACTTCATTACTGATAAACATCATCTACTTAAAATGTCAGTTTTCATTCCTTCTGGTTACTTTTACACTAAGTTATGACACTGGTACAAATTTGTTTAATTACCTCATTAATGGTTCTTTAATTCTTTCGACTTTTGACGTATATGTAATACAGAAATATATATATATTTATACAGATTCATATTGGCTAACATATTTTTTTTTTTTTCGCATCGATAATAATTCTTTAAGATGAAGTTTTAAGATGAAGTCGTTAAGATTAACGATGCAAACGGAGCAGAACTCCTCCCAAGAAGAAATCTCGGGAGTCGGGCGTTTGCACCATATACAGTAAGTACAGTATGTGCCACGCCCTGCCAAAAGGTGAACAAGGGATTGAGTACGAAGTGATGTTTGATTTTCTACGTGTTGATATAACGATAGACAGTAAGAACGCAAAATATTTGGGAAGATGAATATTCATTTGCTGATTAAAAATTAATGTTTAAGGAATGTCACTTCTCATTTTTTTAAATACATTTTTATTGCTTATTTGTACTCGAAAATTTTAATTTCACCTTTAACAATTATAAACTGTAAAAAACATAGGATGCAAGAAACGTTAAATGTATTTAGTACTGATTTTTAATTATACAAGACTATTTTAAACGAAAATCTACTGGAGAAAAGACAAGACGTTAGTACTTATTGTTACATTGCAGTCTTTTATTATGTCACATTCAATTGTTACATCTATTCCAGTCTTTTGTTGGGAACAGACACATAATCTAGTCTGTAACACCATTAACCGCTGTTGGACAAACACCACACATGTATAATACGCATTGTTGTGCTCATTGTTACATCATATCTACCGTTAAGATATTAATTACCTTATTCGTTTATTACGTTACAAGTCAATTGTTGCATTTATTCCAATTATCAATTTATAGATGGAACGATTGCAAATTTATAATACCATATATAATTTTTCTCGAGAAAACTAAATAATATAGAATACATAGAATTTATATTTTTAACCAGAAGTTATTATTATAGAAAATTACGTACTAAGCGCTTTGTGGTTTATCAGTTATAAGTATTTTTTTCTAAGAATTATTAGAACTAATTCTATAATCTTCAATCAGGGCATTATTGTTAGACCAAATATTACGTTAATGCTTCTTCTTATATTTCTGCAATTTAATGGAAAAAATAACATTAGATAGCAACAATAACTGCCGACTCAGATCATATTATCATCAGGATTTGCTTTACTGTTTTATTGATTAGTTATCTTACTGACTTGTGAGTTTACCAAGTGGCAAATGGCTGAAATTTCAGATTAAGCACTGATCTCAAATATTAGAATTACTTAATAATATTGAAAAATTATCATTTTAATATATTTTAAATAGTCAATAGCATCTTAAAATAATAGCTACTTAATAAACTTTTATATAATTAATGTCGATGATTTTATACGATTTTCAGAATTACTTTCAGATTAATTACGAGCTAATGCGATTAAAATATTATATGGAATAATGCCTTAAAATTAAATTATACAGATCATGTATGTACAGTAGGCCTACGTAAAAAGAAAAATAAATATGAAATTTTATATATATTAGAAAGTACAAAAGATATTTTAATTTTTTGTACTTTTTAATATATATAAAATTTAATATTTATTTTTCTTATATACTTTTACTTATATTCTTATACTTTTAGAGTGTTTTCAGTAGAAGAAAAAAAAATTGTTATACATTTAGTAACATCTATAACACAAGAAAAGCAAACTTTCAGCTAGCTTAATGGATAGCAGATAACATCTTTTAAAGGTTTTTTTCTTATTTTTTTATAGTCATTAAGACGCATAAAATGAATGAAAATGTTCTTCTCGAGTCATTTACAGATGGAAATTTTTAACTCGACACGTACTTAGATATAAAGGATGAAAACATTGAATAAAACCGAAGATATGTAAATTAAAAATATTGTTAACTTTGTATTGTAGCACTTTAAAAATAAGATAAAATAATTATATAATTTATTTTAAAAATATTTCAGAATTATTTATCAACATTAGAATAATATTACACTGAATTATACGATTCGATTACCGATTTGTCACATAGCATTTGATCGCGAAATGAATTTTTTATTTTTATTTTTTCATGTTTAATCAAAACTGATATCTATGCGAACATGACTTTATAAATGCAAAAAATCGATTTTGGTGACAAATTTGATAGAAACCAGTTGAATGATCATTTGTAACCGACTTTGAAAGATTGATAATACACCAACGTTATAAAACTTGTCTTTTATTTCTTATCTGGTTATACGTTATATCGATTTTAGATTTTGTTTTAAATCAATAAAACAATGCGATATCAAAAATTATGCCAATATTATTAAACGATTTTTAAAGAATTTTAAAGATATTTTGAATTAATGGATACGGAAACCACCTTTCACTCCATATTGACGTGTCATGCGAAATATAACCTGATCCAAAGTCTTTGTATCTAGCATCATTTTCTCAAGTGTGACTAAGATTAATGATCCAATATATCTTTCTAGTGACCTAAACGATCGAGTAAATCAATGGACGATGTAGTTCAACTAAAAATCGACCCCCCTTTCAATTTAAAAGTTTTCTGATTTCGATGTTTCAAAACTGAAGTCGAAGATCGAGATTTTTCAGTTCATCTGAAGATAGATCGGAAGTAGCTAGATCCGGTTTGAATTTCTAGCTAGGAAGTCGATAAAGTTCAATAATCAGATATTTTGAGAAATGTTTTAGTACCTGGAACCATCCCATGCGATGAGTCTGATTAGATATTTCATAATATAAAAGATATCAAAAAGTATTTTAATATTGATTTGGAATTCATATAAAACTATCATATTTAATTTTTAATTTCCGTTGTATCTACATTTAAATGCAATAAAACTAATATTAAATTTTACATTTTAATTAAAAAATATATATTTTTTATTATTTAAAAATCTTCAAAATCAATGAAATTTTTGAAGCTGACATTTAAAAAAAAATCTGAATTTTTCAAATTCTCTAAATAAATTATTAAATTTATGATATTGCATTAAGAATCCTTTTTAATCAGTTATACTTTATATTTACAAAATAAAATTAATTGCATTTACTGTATTTAAAATACATTAAATTATTTTCTGCGATGTTTTTTACGAAGTCATTCGGGATAATTATCGTTCAGTTATTTTTACCTTAAACTAAAAGACAGCAACAAGATCTCAGAATCGACTTAATAGACTTTTTGATCTTAGAAGCAACTTAAATGGAATTTGTTTATTTGTAATGCAGATAGACAACAACTATTCTTAAAATAGATCCGATTCTTTAGGAATTCAATCAAACTTAACATTTAAAAAACAAAAAGCACAAAATTAGATTAACTTAAGTAATTTTTTCTTTTAAATTTTCATTTTGTGCAATGTTAAATTGAATTTTATCACCTTAATAATACCATGCTAATTATCGTTTATTTTGTAATCAACTTTTTAACTTATTACGCTAAATTCAATTAAAGATGTTATCATACCTATTCTTATGAGAAAAATCATTAACAAGAATAATTTTCGAGTTATGCGATATTTTATCCGTTTTTTTAATACAGTAAAAGAACATGCAACATTTACATTATGTTTTTTCTTATTAATTTAATAAATATTTTAAATATTTAATCCATGTAATTTTATAGATTATAAACAAAATAAATTTCTTCAATTATTTTTTATATTGTTTTTTTCTCTGATGATGAATTTATTTTTTTGCGACCTTATGTGATGTAATGAATCAATGAGTACATGTTGTTTGAACATGATACCTTTGCCTTCAGTAATTCTATTGATTGGAAGAATTGATTATTTATTTTTCTTATATAGTAATTTTTTCTCGAAGAGGAAACAATTTATCTTTGAGTTGATAATAGTTTCTTTTCTCAATTTTTATATAAATTAAAAAAAATAAATAAATACGTAGATTGAAAAAATCAATGCAACTTATTCATAAAATCTAAAGATATCAATTATTTTATGTGTTATAAATGATAAAAACAGATAAAAAAATTCTTAAAATTCAATATAAATCCAGAAATAAATCTGCAGTAAATGAAAAACCATCTGTTGATTGCAAACAAGTTTTACATTACGGTATTTATTGAAGATATTGATCAATACTGGGATTTTAATATGAAAAGAAGGTAAATTTAATAAGTATTTGACAAAAATAGATAATTTTTTTATCGTTCTTCGAGATGAGAAGTTTCTTTAAAACGATCATTAAAAATTACTTTATTCTCCGTTTTCATTGTATGCTTTATATAGGAAAATAATAATTAATTTAAATAATTTGCATCTTTTTGATAAAAAATTTTAAAGTTTTTATATTCTTTTTCTTTCGATAAAAAACAGTATTTCTTGAAGATTTTGATCAATACTGGGATTTTAATATGAAAAGAAGGTAAATTTGAATAAGTATTTGACAAAAATAGATAATTTTTTTATCGTTCTTCGAGATGAGAAGTTTCTTTAAAACGATCATTAAAAATTACTTTATTCTCCGTTTTCATTGTATGAAATTTAATTTATTATTTAAATAAATAATATTCTTTAATTTTTTTTTCCATTTTTTTATGATTCTTCAAAAATAATTCGAAAGGATCAGACAAGGGATAGATAGCTTATACAAGCATATAAAAGATATATTATATACTTTGTGTTTCTTTAGGTTAATTAATTATTTTTTAAGAAACAGAACGATTTTCTCACAAGTAAAATTTCAAGAAAAAAATAATCAATAACTTTTTGCTATAGATACTATCCTAATTATAAAAATTGCAAATGAATTCTAAATACACGTTTTAATTTAATTAATGAAGAAGAAAATTCTCATAATTAACTTTAACCGTTTTAAAATATAGGCCTATAGACAAATGAACCTTTCAAAAAAAATTAAAATTAAACATTAATTCTATATTAATAATATATTCATCCGTGTTTGAATGGATTAATAATCATTTAAAACGAATTAAAGAAATGGAAAAATTTTTTCCTTATTGAATTTATTAAACATAAAGATTTTTCACGAATGAAATATTGCAAGCTGGCAGTTTTTAAGTTATCATATTTTTTTTTTTCTTACAGAAGTTTATAAACTCTTAACCAACTTCAACTGATCTTCCTAGCATTTTAGAATCCAAAAGTTTCGATGACTTTCGCGAAAATGCAATCAGTTGGGCTTGAAAAATATTACGTAAAAATTATTGTAAACGGTCCAAGGACATTAAATAATAAACTTTTACATTCATAAATTAATAAATTTATAAATAAATAAGTTAAATATGATTAAATTTTAACTTTTCAAATATTCTATTCGTCCGATAATTTTATTTACTATATTTTTATAGCACTTATAAGATTACTACCGTTATGATTTTTTTACTATCCGAATTATTGTCGTTCGGAGTGATGTATTGGTCACATTTTCGGCTAGACTATTTCAAAGATTCTATTGATTAACTGGGATCTTTATAAATTTATGGATAATGCGGCACGTTTCAAGGATGAATGCTTTTTGAAGAGCATGTTCTATTGATGGATGAAGGTTAAGATGTTGGATGTAGTTATTTTAAGTTTGTCGATAGAAGTTTCGCAAGAGAACAAGAACCGGAGCTGTTATATTAATTTCTATCTAAGCGGAAAAATCCAAATGATGTTTTATCTAATTTTTAAAAATTAATCCTTTAATCTCCAAGAAGTTTTTGCTCATTAAACAGCATAAATCTGCGTTAACATATATAAATAGATTGTTTAATTTTTTTTTATATGCTAGATTTTATTAATAATAACAATAAAATTTATATAAAGTAATAACAGAGAAAATTATTGAACTGCCTTTTATATTAAGCCATTTGATACATCAGCAGATAACATTAAACCCTACATATTTTGGGAGATATTAATTGCTACTTATATTAAATATATGAGCCGTTTGAATCGTCAGAATCTAATCCTGAAACTAAGCGTGTCAGATGAGTCAGTAACTTTAAGCCAGATCATTTTACAAACGAATTTCAGGAAAAATCTAATTATTTTTATTGCATATAACACAATTTTCAAACTGAAAAATGAGAACAGATTTAGAATGTTTAAACTGTGAATTTTGTTTCTCGGAATTACTCCTACAATCGATATGCGAATTTAATTTTGTTTGAATGGCTTCATATAGATATTCTATTTTTGTAAATATTTCTCCTTCGTTCTTAATCCCTAATTTTTACTTCCTATATTAAGGGATAATTTTTTTCTGTTAGATTTCGATGAAATCTTTCGATTTTCTTCAATTTATGCTTAGTTATTTACCAAATTTTTAATTTATTCTCAAACTTTAAGCATTATGTTCATAAATATACAGTCGTAAGTTTGATATTCTCTATAGATATTGTTATTGTGCTATTATTTCTTCTATAACAAGATAACATCTATACTAAATTGTTGACATTCTAACATACCTTATTAACGGATTATTCATCCAAAATCGAATTAATCTAATTACAGTAAAACTATTAAGCGTAATCAATTCAGGTTTGAAATGCATTTCAACTGATCAATTAAAATGCCTGTTCAAATTTTCGTCATGGTTCAATTATTCCTTAATTGAGCACATAAAATTCATGATTTTTCATTACTGCTTTATACAATACGCCATGTCAATAATATTACTGATTTACAGAAATTTTGATGATAAAGCAGTTCTATCAGAATATCAACGAGGTTAAGAATACTAAAAATTAACAAATTAAGGGATGATAACATCAAACTTGTATTTTATCAGTACCATTGATACGTTTCTATTATTATAATTAATATATAATCATGATAGATGATTAGTTATAGCATAATTAAAATAATTTAAAATATTTGCACTCCAATTATATTTCCTTACTTTAGATATTTTCATGATAAAAGCAATTTTTTCATCTTCAAAACCAACGAAGATTTTAAGAAGCGAAATCCAAGATTACTCTTAGAAATCAATGGAGAAACGATTGTTTGCATAAGGAAATGTTAGTTTATTTTCATGTTTTTTTTCATTGATTTCTGCAATCAGATTGGAATAGATTTATTAAACCAAGTGATTGCATTTTTCGTCAACTCGATGCTTATAATTTTCACTAAAGATTAATATTCAAACCGAATTTCTATTAACATACTAATGTGATAATAATTTTAGAGCAGTTTAGAATAAGTACATAATGCAATTAGTACATCAAATAATTACGTAGATATTTATAATATTTCGATCAATAAATTATAAATAATTCTTATAAGAGCTAATTCGATATAATTAGTGTTTCAAAAACAGGAATTAACTAAATTGCATTATTGCATGTTGTTCTTGTTCATTAATCATTGTCGATATCGCATCATCAATTAAATTTCCTGTACGAGATAAATCACTTATGCTAAATTAAATTATATGCATGAGAGTAATTCTGTTTATCAAAGCATTTTATAAAATTGTTTTAAAAAATTGCCTTTACAAGAGCATAATCTATAATATAGAATTATTGATAACTTACTTTTTAATGATTTAAAAAAAGAAGCTGGAATTTATGCTTAATAAAAAGTTAATACGAAATTTAATATTTTATCGCGAATTTTCTCTTAAGATTTTTTTTTATTTAAGATAAATCCAGGATGAGACATCACTTAAGAGAAAATCGTTTCCATTACTTCTTTCCTGTGAGAAAAATCGTGCAACAGCAGATATGTAAGGAATCGATGACCAAAACAGAATAGAAAAAGTTTCGTTCAAATTGTGCAAATGTTATTAGAAACTAAAAAAATAAAGATATTACTAACTAATGATTATGCAAGATGTTTTATACAGAAATAGCACCAAATTAACCATAAAGTAAGAATATGTTAAATATAGTCATAAACAGCACAATATTTATAAAAAATATTTTTATACTGATAATAAAGTATAAATGTGACTATGCAAAATTACAATTTATAAAAATATATTACACAAACCGGTGCAAACATTTTGAAGCACATGGCATAGGATGAAAAGTATGACTCCTTGCAAAAAAAATAAAAAATGGAAGAAACTTACAGTATAGAAATAAAATTGTTCACTTAATCGCTCTGGTTTTAAGAAAAACACATTTAACAACATTACAAAGAATCAGAAGTTACAGATGTTTAAAATGAGAGCCAGGTTGCTTGTTCTATTAATGGTTCGAATATATTTATATTTCTTGAGACCGAATTTTATAATCTGATTTATGACCTTTGACTTCTTGCAACATTGTTATTTGTAGCTGCCCATTATTATGCTTTATCAAGCAGAAATTTGTTTATCTTTTCTCCATATTTCTGTTTCTTTTCATTTATTAAATATGTTATTGTGTATTTTTGTTTATTTAGAGTGCTATTTAATATTCTCTACCATTTCGTCTCTTACGAAACTACTTTCTATTATTGACTGTCATCTGTCAATCTTACTTCTGAAGGAAACTTTAAAAGCATATTTCTCGAAACCATACCGATTAATCGAATAGCAGTATTTTTCACATTTTAGCTTTTTGTTTTGCAATGAATCATTCCCTCTTCGATTTGTGCCGTATTTTTCTAACAAATACAGTAAACAAATCAGTCATCTCAACTGAATAATTTATTTTCACTTTCAAAGTATTTTTGTTTGTAATTAGATTTTCTATTTTTGACAGATTATAGAATATTGTAAACAAAATATAATAGTTTAAAAGCATATATAAAAATTTTAAACTGCTCTAATATTTTTATTTTTATTAATATTGAAGTATGATAAATTCACTAAATTAAATTTATCATACTTCAATATTATCACTTTATATTATAAGATAGATAAAAATCATAGTTAATATTAATGCTCTAATAAAGATTTACAGTTAAGAATATGTATAACACATATCACAAAAATTACTCTATCAATCATGTTTATAATTTCAGTTAATATATGTTGTACACAATCATCTTAGTGATTCATTACACAAATATTTACTTAGAGATCTTAATTATTCGTCACTAAAATATTTCGCTGGCTATAGCAATAGGATCAAAATCGAACGTGTTCAGCCTCTTCCTATAGAATCCATTCTTTGTTTACTTCTAGTAAATTATTGAATAGCACTTGAATTCTTGCTTCGATTCACTACATATTAACATTTTATCTCAATTTACTTTACCACGCAATTCTGCTATTTTTTAAACACATTAATATATATATTTAGAATGAATATTTTAATTTTATCATTGTACTCGAATGAAGATAAGTAAATCATTTTTTTATTGTTAAATGAAAGATTATTTTAAAGTGAAAAATCGCAAAACTTTTTCATTAGTAATGATAACGCTGTACTTAATTCTGTTTAACTAATTGTAAAAACTAGAATTAAGAAACTTTTCAAAAAAAAACAAATGAGTTCGTTTTCTTAATTATCAAAGTCTTTTAAGGAGTTACCTACCCATCTTCTAGAAATACTATTTTGATCCCCTCGCGAAGAGATTACAAAGTAATTCCTTTGTACATTGGTTCATCGCAATTAAACGTAAAATAAAAAATAAAGGATAAAAGCATAAGAAACAAGACTTAAGATTTATTTAAAAACAATCCGTGCAAATTATGATTTCTTTAAAAATGACATTTTAAATTCATTTTTTTTAAGTGGAAAAATAATTTTTAAATATTTTAATTGAGATAAAGTTTCAGTTATCCTTGAATGCATGCAGTTGCTAATTTAATATTATAATTCTATTATTAAATTTAATGGTATTTTTAATTCAATAACAAATATTTTATTTACTTTTAATTCGAAAATTTGTACGCCATTACAATATTATAATAAGTGCTACACTAATATTATAAATTAAATTTATTACTAGCTGAAAGTACTTGAAAGATTCACAAATACGGAGATTTATGAAGGATAATTTAATTTTTTAGTCTCATAATTAAAAAAGTGTCTTATAATCTCTTAGGAATTCGTGATTTATTCTGCTTTTATGTTAGATTCCAGACAAAAAAAATGCTTTTGATGAGAGACGGTTTTACGAAAAATTTAGTTATCATCTTAAGTCCGAATGTTTATAGTGAATAAACAAATTGAAAAACAAGTTACTGAAATATTAATTAAATATATTTGTATGCGAACTAAAGCGATTTATAGATTAATTAATAAAAAACAAAGATAACAAAATATATTAACATCAAAAATATTTTTTATCGTATCAAGTATCAATTAACAAATTATCGACTATGTTCTATTGTATATAATACAGTACTATACTAAACAGATTTCATTCAAAACATTTGTAGAATAAAATCGATAAAAACGTTTAATTATATCCTTATAATATTCTTTAAAAAATTCTTAAAGAACTAAATCGCTATTTTTATAGAAATAAAATTTTTCATAGTTTTATATAATATTTATTATATTAATCGGAAGAGCGGTTAGATTCTATATCATCGCATAGAGAGAAATTATATGGATCTCATAACTTTTATACAAGATACTTTTCTTACATTATTGTCTGATATTAGACTTCTCTGTTGCAATTTTTATTTTTAGTTTTTATCGAATTTATTTATCGACTAAAAACAAAAAAAATTTCTTGATATCTTTGGAATTTTTAACTAAATTTAATAGGAACTTATGGATTGCATCTTAAATATAATTAATATTATGAATACTTTATAATTGATACATAAAGCGATAAATTAATTTAGATTTTATGAAGTCATCGAAGTTGATAATAGTTTTATAAAATTATTATCGATTTTGATAAACGTTATTTATAATGGAATGGCTTCAAATCTCGAAAGTTTACTGTTAGTACCATCAAATAACTGCGATTAATGGAAATACTGTACAACAATTCTAAGAGAAAATCATTTGATATAACAATATAATAATTACGTTAAATTAAATTTAACTTGTATTCGAAAACAACAAGTTATTTAATTTCGGAAAGAAAAAAAATAAACTTAATAAAGAATAAATAAATTTAATAAAAGAAATATTTACAATACTATGAAATGTTTTTTTTTTGTAAAAGAATTACATATTAAATTTATCAAAAGATATGTATTCGGTAAATATTATTATATTCAGTAAAATTTTTATTCAATTACGAAAATATTTTAAACTTATTCTGTTTTTTGTTGATAAATTTTTCAATGTATTTCTATAGATAAGAATTTCGTAAATAAAATAAAATTGTTTTGATTAATAATGTTTCAATATGCTTATATATTTTTTCATCTTACTTCAACATATAAATTGAATGCCAAATGCTGAATGTAAATAGTTTCAACGATGGAAAAATATATAATTTTTTTCAAATTTTATAATGATTAATAAACTACATTCATCACCAATCAATCGATAGATATACACCGACTATAAAATCGTAAACAATCGTGTTTGGAATGATTGAATGAGATTTTTTTATGTTTTTAATGTTATCGAGTTCACGAAATAGTTTTTCTTTTTTATTTTAAATTTCTTTAAAAAAGATTCCATATCATAGAGAGAAATTTGGATAGAAATTATATGGATCTCATAACTTTTATACAAGATACTTTTCTTACATTATTGTCTGATATTTCCTAGAGGAGACATCCGAAAACAGATTTGAAGTATTTTTCTTAGAATAACTGAAAAATATTCTGACTCTACAGAGATTTGATTTTGGATCTATATAAAACATACAGTTACATCTTGTAGATTTGAAAAAACTTTTATTGTATAGTATTCGCATTTGTATGATTGTTTACGATTTTCTCCGGTAGACAAACATAATTTAGATAAGTTACACATAAAAATTTTTCTTCTTCTTTTGAGAAATATTAAAATAAACAAATAATTCGATATAATTATTTTCTTAAATTTTTATTGCGGGTATTTGATTCGTAATCATTTCCTCAAGTAATTAAAATTGCTATATTTAAATAATATAAACAAATTTTAAAAAATTACCAAGTTTTACATTAATAAAGTAAATGTTATGATAAATATAATGACTTTACTTTGCATAATTATTACCTTAGAAGTTTTAATTGATAGTACATTTAAGATAATCTTATTATTAACCGTTAACAGAAATAAAAGTTTAAAAGTAATCTTATATTCGGTTGTAAATGGAATTGCAAATATTGTACATTAATTAAAAAAGGAGAATAAATTGGTTAATTTTAAGCTGTTATTTTTCGGAAAATAATGAATAAATTGATTGTTTAAACAGTATAATTTTGTACATTAAAATATAAAAGAGATTGCTGTTTCGCGATTTTTGTTAGGCAATATTCTAACTTTTAAAGAGAGAAAATTTAAAACATATTCCAGTAAATTTTCGATTTTTTTTATGATGGCTGAATAGTTTTTCCGAATCGCCGATCAAAGAATGAAAAGAAGAAAAAAATTTAAAATGAATGATGGTAGAAACGGAAAAATATTAAGTACATTTTTAAATTCGATATCGCATTTTCATTGAATTCTTGAAATTTCAACATGATTCAGAGAAAAAAATGGCTAAGACATAAATATACGCAACATAATGAAGCCATTAAAAATAATAATAATATTTATTAATAAAAATGCATTTTATATAATTTAAACAAATTATTTATTATGAATTTTTTTATAAATAACAAAAGTTTAAAGTTGCAATGATATAAACATGATAACAATACCAATTGAACGGAAATTTCCGCTCTAACTATTTAAGATTTTCAATACGTTTAGTTCACTGATTCTTGATTATATTATAGTCGTCTACATATAAATTAATCAGTTATATTATGTTAGTTTCTAGCGAATAATAATTATATATTTTACACGAAGAGAAACAATATGATTCTGTTATTGCCTTCAAAATTGTTTTATGTAAGTTTAATAATTTTCTGTTTTTCTTGAAAAATAATAATGGAATTCACAATAATCTGCAATTTCTTTTTCAATGCTGAATTAATTCAGTTGCAATTTCAATACAAAATGAGCGCAATATATAAATTTTCTTGGTTAAAAGAAAATATCAGCTTGGATCTTATAGGTTCTCTCCAGAAAAATTGGAAACTATTAATATATTTAAATAGTTTGCGGTATAATTAATGATTACAAAAAATAATATATAAGATAAGGCTGATGACAAATTAAACATCTACTTTTCTATTGGAAAGAGAATTCTCATAGAGAATCCACTCAGATCAATTTTATTTATTATGTATCTGTTCTTTGGAGATATAGATAACAAGTTTAATTCAGAAGAGAAATCCTATATCAATTCTGCTGTGTATTGAATAACCAATTATTGTTAAGTTATCATTGCTATTCTATTATATTTTGGATTTTTCATATTGACAAGACAAATTATGGTTAACCTTAGACAGAATCTAAGGAAGAATGGAAAAATCTTATAAATTACAATCTGTTTGTAATTTATGCTTCGTTTCTTGTCTACTTTCAGATCTTGACCCGAGAAATTTTTCATTTATGCCATTTAGAAAAGATACAAATGATATTATAAAGTAAATTTTTAAAAGCTGAACGTATAGAAGAGGAGACAGAATAGACATTTAAAAATTAGCTCATTAAAGTATATCGAGCTATTAATTTCTAGATCAAATTATTAAAACATACGACTTCAATCATGAAATCCTGTTATTACATCTTAAATTATACTGTTTAAAAAAAAAACAAATATCAAATCGCATTCATCAAAGACAATTATTCTCAGATACTTCTTTATTGGATTTGGTATTTTTAATTCCAATCGAATTCCCCACTCAGCTATTTATAGTACTTAATCACAAAGTTGCAGAATTAAACTCATCTTCATTCGGCTGTAGCTAAATTCAGGTTTTTATATAAATGCATCAAACTTTTCTTCTGATCACTTTGAAGTACTATATTGCACTTTCACGAAAATTCAATAAATGTTTTTCTTACTTCATCTGGAAACTAGACCCAGTAAAGTTGACCCTTATAGCAGAATAAAATTTTCTAAAGCAAAGTTATATAAGCTATTATTGCTCGAGAAAACTCTTTTCATCCAAATGAATTTTTTACAGACTAAATTATTTTGGGAACACACTGATATGTATAAATCTAAAAGAACTCGCTAGTTTTTTTTATCAAATCTATAACATTTCTATATAAATAGTATATTTTTAGGGATTTCGTCCTTTTTATAAATTTTATGTATTAAAAATTGATGTATGACCAAGTTAATTTTGTTTTCGATATTAAGACATAGTAAAAGCTCTTCAACATTCATAGATCTATCCATATTCAAAAAGCTACGTTTAAACTATATACTGTACATATAATTATTGTGATTTAATGCTTTGTTTATAATTAAATATGAATAATTTCAAAAACATTATTCATTATTTAAAACCGATTTTTAAAAATATTTACTCTGTTATTCGAAAATGATTAAATAAATTTTTATAATAATTAATGTAGAATCTATATTATATTCATCACTAAAACTGTAATCTGTATTTATATGATGAAGAAACTGTATAATTTTCATTTATATGATGAAAAACTAAAAAAGAAAAAACTAAAATATTAAATTTTTGTTGCTGTTGATTGACAGGAATAACATTAATTTTTTCGTATTGTAGACAGTTTTGATCATAATCAATAATCATTTTTTGCTACTTTTGAAAATGCCATCTGGAAAGATTATATCTTATCTTTTTTTAATGACGTTTACATAATTGCATATTTAAGTAATTGGACAATTTTTTATTTATATCTATTGATTTACTGAAATGCATTCTATATACTGTATTGCAGGGCCGGCGGAAGGCTGTAAGCAAGATACGAGGGCGCCAATACAAGAGGGGCGCCATAATGTGTAAATAAGGAATACATCTTTTTATGTGTCGAATATTAATTAATGCGACTTGATTCATTATTTCTGCAAAATAAGGAAATATAAACATATTAAAATAAACTATCACTTCTTGAAATGCGATTTGTCAATTATAATTTCTTATGGTTTGTTTTTCTTTTATAATATTCTTAGTTATGTCTTCTTACACTGGGATTATACGATCCGTATTTCACATCAGGTTGTTATGTGATGCGAAACGGAACAGTCCGTTTTGCTATTACTATCTATGCCGTTTATATACATATATCAACGCACTACATTAACACATTAAAATGTATATAAAATCACGCAGAATTTCTTTTCTTTTTTGAGGGAGGGGGCGCCAATTACTGTTTTGCATAAGGGCACTGACGACCCTTCCTCCGGCCCTACTGTATTGTTTACTTTTATTTTTAATTTACTTTATAATTAAAATAAATTGTAATAAAAAAATAATTTCATTTTTACATTGTTTATTTTATCTATGTTAATATTGATCATCAAAATCATCAAAATCAAAAACATGTTATATTTTTGATTTTGATTTTTTAAGTTGTATCTGTATCTGTATTATATCTGTATCTATATAAGGAAATAAAGAAAGTGAATTGCATAATTGTTTTCTTTTATTTTTTTAAATTAAAGAATTTTTTATTATAAACTTATATAATTAAACCTGTAACATCATATAATATCCTTTAATAAAATTTACTTCAAAGTTCACATAAGTTTAAAATTAATTCAAATTTTGTAAAAATATTTAACTTTCTATGAAAACTTTTTGTTTTATGTAATCTATGTAAGAGAACACGGGGAAATTTGAGAATAATATCAAAACTTGATGTTAGTCTTAAAATAATTTTGCATCAGTAAAATAAAGACTTTTATATAAATTATATATGGGAAAAGTTCTTTTTTTATTATGTAGATTGTAGACAATCCGTTTTTTAAGAAACTTGCGTTATTTATGTGGCAGTGTATATATAGTATATATCGCGTATCAGCTGATATAACACTTAATGTCAACCACATGAGTGATCGATCTGTCCTATCGAATCACTTCACTTTCCCCAAATATTTTCACTAAAACATCAACATAAATTGCTACTGTTATAGCATCGCCATTGTTTTCAGTATGCTGTTGTTATATTAAAAAAATTTTAAATAAAAACGAATTTATTCCAGTATTTTTGAACACAGATTAGAATAAGAGTTGAAAAAATAATGGAAAATTTTAATAATTTTCTTAAAAACACACAGGTTTATCACTTATATCAATAAATTTCAGAATCCATTAAACTCTGTCACTATAAAAGATATTTTTATAGCGGGGGCACTACGCCATGCAGCGTTTACGATGTGTATAAAATAAATATAATATACAGGTTGTTTCAGAATAAAAAAGAATAAAAGAGAGAGAGAAAGCAGATCCAAGAAAACACTCCTACGTTGCCGGAGTGCAATAACATGGATGCATTCAATGCTGATAAAAATATCATGTAACTAAATTACAATTGAAAAAATTAGATACAGGATTACAGATAAACTTAACGATAAATGTTCTAATCAAACCATAGAATATTTCATGTCGTGGATGTAGTAATTAACTGTAACACAGTTCCAAGCTTTGAATTATGACCCTATAATAAGAATCAATGTTTGTGTTGGTTGGCTTGATAATAGATAAAACTTAAATTTATTCATTCGATTTCGATTAAATAAATAGTAAACTGTACTCTATAGACCATTTGGTTTCAAAATAACGACAGACTTAACTTCAACAATGTCTACAAGTTACCAATGAATAAAAATTACATTGGTATCTTAGGTTCATACATAACTTAAGTTCATCTGAGATTCTTCTGATTTGAATTAATCTTAAGGCAATATTGAACAAAATAAAACGAATAATTCAAGCCAAGAATAAATATGTCAGCTAATTACTAAGAGAGACTTGATTTGATGATCATTTATATATAATTCTTCTTAATTCTCTACAGCTATTCAAAGGTACCTCACTTTTGGGAATTCATGTCTCGAAACTGGGGCGGTTCTGATGGAACTATCCTTAAATATTTATACTTAAAATGATTTCCGCGACTTATTCCCTTATTACAGCAATTTGGAGAATTCTGTGTCATTAAAAATAATTTTAAAAAATTGTAAAAATGTTAATGATGCTAGAAAAATAAATTTTACTGCTACTGCTACTTTATTTTTTACCATAAAAAATCATTTATGCGAGAAGAAAAATAAAAATATTTTGATAATTTTAAAACTTTTACGCTTTGTTGGTTCAAAAATAATTTTATAGTTTAGATAAATGCATGAATAATTCTGTTTGAAAAATTATCGATTTATATATAACAATAGATTGGAAAAGTTCGCCGCGAATGATGCTGAAGAGCTATTATTATGAAGAAAGTAATTGTTAAGGCTAACCAGTGGATAAAAGACCGTTTACCATCGATTATTACAATTAGAAAACCAAAGAAAATAAAATCAGATGGCACTTAAATATAACAACGATTCAGCAGATATCGAACATATGACCTTTATTGTATGTTTCATCATGAAAGAAATCTTAAGAAAGTGATATCCTTTCCTTTTGTATTCTTATTCCTAATTCAAAGAATAATTTCAAGTAAAAAAAATTATATATATATTTTATTGTTATTATACACGTATGTCGAACTAACAAGTAAATTTTCTAAATTAAGAAATTCAATTTCTAAACTAAAGTTTACAAATCGAATTATTTCTTCTCCAGGGTAATCTAGCAAATTTACTGTTTGACGAATAAAAATATCACGATTCTCATTTGGTAATTTTTATACAATATTTTTCAATTATATCGTATTTTCATGTAATTATCTTTCTTTTTTTTAAATTTTAAACGTGATTAATATGTTTAATTTCATTAAAACTGCATTAAAATGTCTATTATAATTATATTTTTTGTTTATTATAGAAATCCTAATAAATACTAACAAAAACTGAAAAAGCAACCAGAATAAGAAGAATTTATAAGGATAATTATAGACTAAGGCGCATAATATCTTCAGATTGTTTGCTTTTTTTAACCGCAGATTTTGAATAGATTGTTGCATTATTATATTCGATATATTTCTAATTCGAGAAAAGTATATTTATTAAAGTAAACATTATCTTATGAAAACTGTTTTAAAAAGCTTTATTCGAACAATTCGCTATTTTTTATAACCATGAAAAATGCATTAGAAAGGAATAAATAAACATTGTACAATTTTATCGATTAAATTATAAGATTTATAAAGCAATAATTCATATCACTTGAAATTGTAGTAAAAAGCTAGCTTTTAATAAAATTTACAACAATTTGCATCATTCAAATTTAAGAAAGATAATCTATAATTCATAATGTAAACAAATTTATAAAGATAATGGACAGTTACTATATATTAGCCATGTGGTAGTTGTTTCAATTGCATGTGGAAAGTGAAACAATGTAGCTCATTAAATTCGTTGAATAATTAAGATAACATTACAGCAATTGTTTCGATTAAATTTACCCCACTTTTTAGGTTTTTATCAATTGTTTCAAGAATTAAAAATACAAAACAAAATAGCGTAACAAGTTAAAGGTTTCGGCTTATTTTTTCATGTTATATTCTGTATTTATATCATTGGAATGATTATATTATTTTCGAAAACCGATATATACTGTACTTGTAGCCGAATTAATCAGAAATGAATACATTAAATAATTTTAATCATTTCTTGGCTAAAATATGGATTATGTTGATCAGAAAACAATTTTTCTCTAACATTTACATTTACACTTAGTATTCCATTTATCGATGATATTGTGTCAATATTTTTGAAATATTAGATATTCGTCAACATGTTATTTTGAAAGGAAAATATATTGTTATCAAACTTAAGCATATTTCTTATGAAAACATATCAAAACTGAGTTGAAAGACGTTTTTGACATTGCACTTTTTCTTTCAATCATGTATCCGCGGTATGGTACTACGGAATACGACATCAACTAAACTACATATTTGACTGAGCAGTCATTGAACATCAAACCTGAAAGAATGTAATACACTCTTATCACTTTACAGTTTTATTATATGTTGAAAAAGTAGAAAGGTTTCGAATAGTTTCAATATTTCAAATATCGAGAAAATTCGACACACATTGAAACTCAGAAAAGTTCAGTTTATATAACACGATATTTGATAGCTGACTTAAATAATATTTATTTTTTTCAGAAGCTATCTTATTTATAAAATAATTTATAAATATAGAAAAAAAAGTAACAAAAAATATTTATTCTGAAAGATTTTATTTTCATCGGAAAAAATATATATAAGAAATTCTTACAGTTTTTCATCTATAGATGTGAAATTCTGAAAGAAAATGTATTTGGAATATTTTTCCAGGAAGGATTCAGAAAATATTTTTTAGGATAAACCATTTCGTAAGGCGATCCTATTTTTTTTTTTTATTTCATCCCAAAACTGTAAATTTTTCTTTAAATAGTATAAACTTTCCGAATTTATATAGGTTATCAGGTGCGTGAGATTTCAGATAAAAATCGAGTTAAACACACTAAACAAAAATTAATTTTAGTATTGCGTATCCTTATTATTATTAACGACCGATATCAACTAATATTGAATTCTGAATCAACATTTCCGGGCTGAGCTTTGTATAACTGATATATTATACAGTGGATAAATATTTGAAACATTTTAGCTTTAATCTATGTTGGCGAAACCATAGTACGTGTGTTCGCTAAGATATAAGATGATTTATCCATGTTTGTTTATCGAGACTTCGATAAATATTCGTCATCTGCTGTCGTTTAGATAAGATTTAGTTAGATGTATGATCGGATAATACTTTGATAAATAATGATAAATAAAACTTGATCAACTTACATTTTGAATATTTGATTTGCTATATTAAAACACGAAATTTAACTATATATAGTATATGATAGCGAATGGTTACGAAATTCTACAGAAACATTAAGATGTTGGAAAATGTTTTTATAACTTTAGTAAAATTTAATGCATGGTTTTATTATAAAAAAAGTAGACATAACCGATGATTTATAATAGGAAAAATTGTTTGGACATATATTTAGAGTAAATACATTTACTATTTTAACTTACTAAACGTTTATAGATTGATCATGAAGTATCAAAGTAGTAATATTTCATTTATTTTGTGAGTTGTCATAAATGGCGTCATAAAACATAATGCTAGACTAACGTAACATTCAATAAGGATTGTATTGAAAGTCTCATGTCGAGAAAACCGATTTATTTTGAAAGTGGTTAGTAGTGTACAGCTAACTTTATCGAAATCATCATATTTAAGATCACTTCTACCATATTCGGAGTTAAAAAAAATATGAGAATGACTAACTTATCATCATTTAAGCGAGGAAAAATATTAATTTAATATTTAATTAAGAAAGAAAATAAGTTTCTTTTATCATAATAATGATAATAGATTTGAAAGAAAATTATTAACATTTATTAAATTTATGATAATTATATTACGTTATTATTATTATTAACATCGGGAAAAAAGAAATAAATAATTATCTTGATATAAGAGGGTTGACAGAAACGTTAAACTTTAATGTAATAAGTCAAATATTGAAGTTGGAGACTTACCAAAATCAGTATTTTTATGGTAATTACAATGAAAGCTTTCGAACTGGAAATTTGTCGTGAAAATATTTCAAATAATATTGCTAAGATATCATATTAAATAATTGAAGTATTTTATATAATTTGATAATATTTAATCGTAAAATTATAGCATATATATACAATACACTGTATTGTACAATGAAATCCATAAATCTATGGTTTATAGATTTCATTGTGCAATATGCATATAAATCTATGATTTATAGATTTCATTTTAAAGTATATGAATCGTAAATTAGTAGAATTTTTTATGGGAATGGAAAATAAATTTCAATAATATCGATAAACAAAAAAAATTTGATTATAAATTTTGATATCAAATTTCCTTTAAATTATAAAAACTGACTGATAAGCGTAATTCCTAATATGATTATCTTTATTGACATTACATAAATATCCAATATTTGTGTAATATAAAAATCAAAATTATAATAACATTATAATTTATTTGATAATATCATATAATTTAATTAACAACACTATACAGTATTGCGAGCTCTCAAATTTCTTTATTCTTTAGAAGAAAATTTATTTCGAGCAATCATATTTTATGGTCATCAAAAATTAAAACTTTCTGCAATTTAAATGCATTTTAATTAATTTTCAACATTTTATTTGCATAACAAAACAACGTAATTCATACGAATTTATAGATGTTTTGGCAGTTGTTACATTCATTACCTCTCTCTGGTGTCCAGAATAGAACTTGGGGAACATTCTTAATTATAATATACTTTTAAGGACCTTGATAAACAATATTTATTACATTATTTATCATGTATTTTATTCTATTGATATCTAAAATTAGTTTGTAGCGAACTGAATAACAACTCTTAACACGAATTGAAGCGTAAGTAAAATAAATGTTTTCTGATAGTTATGGCGAAAATTTCACGGACTCATATGAATTAATATACATTAAACTTATTAAAAATACTTCATTCTGTAGAGAAAAATTCATAAAATTTATTTAAGAAATGCATTTATTTAATCATCCAAATAAACTTCTTGTATGAAAATTCACATTAATTCCGATTATTTCGTAAAGTAAGTAACAGAAGCTGTAATTTTATACTTATATAATACAAATATAAGTTTTGTTAATTATTTAGTGCAATTATATAAAAAGAAGATTAAAAAAATTCATTAAGACTGCATAAAAAAACATTTTCAGAAGCAAGAGACTGCATTAAAAAAGTTATCGAGTTATCCTACTGCTAATCGAAAAATCAAGATAATTTTAATAATTTTTATTTATTTTGATTTTTTAAAAATAAAATATATCGATTTCCATTCAAAAATATAATCACGATATAACAAACTTTCAGTAAGGTAAAACAATATAATAGGAAACTACGGTATGTTATTTTTAATAGAAAAACCTATAGGAAGAAAAAATAGAATTTATGTGAACTTAGATTTGAAGAAATTTTTTTATTTCTCTGAAGAATGTCTTCTTCGAATAATAAAATTCTAAAAATAAACATCCAGAAAAAATATAATATGTTTCTTACATCTGGAATTATATATATTCTATACTAAAACAATAGATATTCATCATCTTGACTTTTTTATTACATATCGATTAATTTGTTTATCTCTTAAATATTGTACATATTAATAAATATATTTATTTTAAAATTCATAACTTATACTATTTTTTAATTATAGAAGATAAATAAAAATATTTTTAAATATAATTCGTAATGTATTAAAAAATGAGAAGATGCATTTTTGTTAAGCATATAAATATCAATCGGAAAAATTAAAATTATAAAGAAAAAATATTAAAGAAGAATGTATGAAACAAGTAGAAGTGCATTTTGAACTTTTAATGCGTTACATCAAACAATTTTTCTGAATTGTTCCGATGACATTTAAAGAAATTTTAATGTAAATCTTCCTTGCATTATCTACAGAAAAGAATATTCGTCTAAAAATAATTTCTTCTTAAAATTCATAACATTCAACACCATAAATATGTTAAAGGTGAAATTTAATGACCAGAAAATTTGTGCATTCGGACTTCAAAAATTAAACATTCTTTAAAGGAAAATTAATTCTACGAATAAATTACTTTTTATGTTAATTTTATTCTTTTATAATTATTACATTTTAATTTTTGTGATTTATTTTCAGAAAATGTAAAGAATTTTTTTGAACAAAAATTTGTTGTTTTATTAAGATATAAATAATCTTTAAAAAATGTTTTAGAAAGGCGCAAAAATAGCTTATATCAAATTTATTTCCTAGAAAAATTTTAAAATTAGATTATACAGTAATTAAATAAAGTATTCAAATAAAAATAATTTATTTTAATTTTATTACTTTAACTTCCACTTTTAATAGACTTATATCGGATAAAACTTTTTAAATGTTGGAAAATTTTCCTATTAGAAAATTATAATATATATATAGATGTAAAAAAAAGTCAGAAATTTTTTAAATCGATTTTTCTAAATTTAGCTTTCTTTCTGATATTCGATTTGTTATAAACCTTTAAAACTTGATTTAACTTTGCTTCACATTTGCAGCTTTTTAATAAATACGATTAAATAATAATAATAAAAAAGTCTCACCACCCACAAAATATTTTTAATTAAAAATTGAGATTATATACAATCTACTTTTTAATCTGGAGTAAGCTTTTCCATTTTTTTCTTTTTTTATTATTTAAATCTTAGCTTCATGCCGAATATCTGTAATAAGAAGAATTTATTTCGGAATTTTTCGTTACTAAGAGAAAAATGAAAAGAAAAAAAAATTCTAAATCACTGTAGATTCTAATCTCGTTTATACGATTAAGAATTCATCTAAACTATTGAGAAAATTGTTTTGGTAGAAAAACTCATTTTTGAAGCGTAATAATGATTGTACCTATTGATGTGAATATTCTTTTTCATTGTATGAAAAAGAACATCCACTTTAGTTTCAATGTTTGTTCGTTTTTGACAGTTTGTCGTTATCCATAAAAATCAGAAATAAAAAAAAA
>AYEL01063406.1:0-16042 GCA_000484575.1 Olivierus martensii
GATCGCGTGACGTCACTATCAGTTGAGAGTGAGACGGAGTATAGTGACTTTCAATAAAATTTTATTTATATTAAAACATCATCAACATCAGCAGCAGCATTTTTATTCATCTATCATCAGATATATATAGTAGGCCTATGTCACGTATTTTCTTTTCACACGAGCAGCCATTATTCTATCTTGTGCAATTGCATCCACTCGGAATCAATCACATTTCTTATATCATATTTCTCTATACCCGTTAAATATAGACATTTTACTCGAATATATTTGTACATAGTTTATAAGAAGATATTTATATATACTGTAGTTTAAGTGAATATACAGGTATATGTTAGGTCAATATGAATAAAACCATCAAATTATACAGAATAACTTTAGTGGCAAATACTTTTAGAGTTAATTGCAGATGGCCTTGCCCAAAATGGAGGCTTCTGGATAGATGAAGAATGGAATTCAAAGGATAATTAGTAGGCCCGAATCTATAAATTTATGAATTTTATGGGTAAGTTGACAATGAACCGTGAAGAAACTAAATTTTCTCATATCATTCGTTTATTATAGCATTAGTAATACATTGGATTTGTGTGTCCAATTTTAATATTAAATTCTCCAGCATATTATATCGCGGTGAAATAATCAGAATAACCTGATGTTACTCAACTATAACTCTAAGCATTGTTATGTTTTCCTGACTTCATGCACAACAATGTGGTGATGACGTCATCCATTTTATGTCACGGTGATATCATATTCGTGTAGTTATGACATAATCACGAATTCGAAAACAACTTTGGATTTATATGTGTATTTCTTTGCGACCCCAAAATTCTCTTATTCTGAAGTGATGTTGATAGAAGATAGCTTTTATTATCTGTGGATCATGAGAAGTCGCTATGAATTTTAACAAGTTTATTCATTTTCTGATTTTGAACATGTCTAACTTAGTTTTCTTAACTTAGCTTAGTTTAAGCCGCCATATCCTGATGAGATATTCTGTATCTGGCAGCGGCCACTCATACAACCTATCACATGCTGGCCAACTCCCATGATGGGATCAACCGAATGGTTGAAGGATGGGTTCAATGGGCCGGGCTCGAACTCTCAAATCCGGATCTCACACTTCCACTTTTTCAGCAGGGCCGGATCCAGACCCCCTCCTCAAAAACTGAAGGTGTGAGACTCGGATTTGAACCCGGATCCTACAGTGTTGTAAGCCAAAGCTTTACCATGTGGCCATCCGGCCGGTAAGAATATCCGGATTTGCTCGGGAATTGCAACTACATAATACAGTTTATCTGACAATTCTTACTCCACTATATGATATCAGACTTCCTAGCTAATTATTAATAATAGAAACTAAATCTTAATCTTAGACAAAACTGGAATGAATTTATATATCAGATTAATATGTGAATTAATTTCTGAATCATATGATATACTTTTTTCGGTGGTTACTTTTGTCTGGTTAGTTTAGGTTAGTTCTGTTAAGCCGCCATAGCCTCCTGGGATATTCTTTATCTGGCAGCGGCAACTCATAGAGCCCATCACAGGCTGGTCAGCACTCAAGATGGGGTCAACCAAATGGTTGAAGGATGGGGTTCAACGGGGCCGGCCCGGATGCCGTCTGAAAAACTGAAAGATTTGAATCCGGGGGTAAGCCACAACTTTACCAAGCGGCCATCTGGCCGACACTTTTGCCTGGCCGTCACGAATTATGGGATCTACTGAAAGATTGAAAGTTGTTCAATGGAACAAGCAAAGATCACATGAATTTATAAGCTTTATGGATAAGTTTATTATGAAGCATGCAAAAGTATTATTTTTATCGTATAACTACAAATATGCTAATATATTGTATAGGGCGGCCGGATGGACGAATGATAACGCGTTGGCGTGCCACGCAGGAGGACCCGGGTTCGTGTCCCGGGTCTGGTCCCGAATTTTTCGGGGTACTGGGCCCGGCCCGGTGATCCTCGTCCTTCACCATCCGGCCCCCCTCCACGGGTGTGGGTGCAGCCCGTGGTTGGAACTGGCCCGCCCCTTCGTAATCTCCCTGACCGGAAAGAGGGCGTAAAATATGAATATATATATATATATATATATATTGTATAGTTTAAAAACATATATAGTATATTAGAAAAACCTTGTTTTTGATTAATTATATATTGATTTCTTTGCAGTTTCAGTAGTTTATTAGGATTGCATTAAAGAACAACTAATTTCCAGAATGTTCACGAATTTGTGAGTCTATATATTTCAGCTCTCCGATTTGAAAATATATATATATTTGAGAAACATTGAAATTCGTAATGACGTGATACTGTGTACTATACTTACCGATGTTAGGTTAGTTAGATTAAGCCGCCATATACTCATGGGATATTCTGTAGCTGGCAGCGGCCACTTACAGAGCCCATCACAGACTGGACAACACCCATGATGAGGTCAACAGGATGGTTGAAAGATGAGGCTCAACGGGCCGGGGCCGGTCCCAGACCCGTCCTGAAAATCTGGAGATGTGGGACCTGGATTTGAACCCTGTCCTACAGGATGGTAAGCCAAAGCTTTATCTCGCGGCCATCCGGCCGATCCTATACTTACCGAGAATTGACCATTTTACGGATTTTCAAAATGTTGTTCTCAGGAAGAATTTTTTAATTGAAAAATTATTTCATGCATTTATTTCATTTGTTATTCAAAATATGTTTACTGAAATGTTACATCAACATCAGACTGACTAAATTATCATACAACTGCTAGAAATTATTTGTTTTTTCTTAAGTTATTAAAGGATAAAATTGCGAAAACATTTATCAAAATTATGTCACAATGATGTTATGGATGTGCTTAAGCGACCGAGAGGACATCACAAAATGATTCATGTAACATCGAGATGTTATGTCTTTTATTTCTGTAATGAGATTTCGTGGAAACCTATAATGACATCCCGAATTCGAACAAAATTCTTTTATTTCATAATTTATTAATTTTAGATTTAAAATTCATTGCTTTTGTGTCCAATTTCAATGTACCTTCAAACAGGGAATTATGCCACAATGACATCATCATCGGCAGTGTATTGGCGGTGTTTATTTATTAGAGTCCATTATGAGGTCTATTTGAAGTTAAAGGATCGGATTTATGGGATTATCTCGAACTCCTTCAAAAAACACAATATTTGAACTGGAATTATTCAATTTAGTTAGTTTTAGTTAAACTGCCTTATCGCACCATATGTATACCTGGCGGTGGCCATTTTTAGAGCCCATCACAAGCTGGCCAACACCCATAATAGGGCAATAGGAAGATTAAAGAACGGAGTTCATTATGCTGATCCTGAATCCTTCCTGAATAAATAGAGATTCGGGTCCCACAATTGAATCCGGATATGCAATGTGCAAAACAGATTCTTTATAAAGGAAGAACTAAAATGACCTATTTTTCCGAATGTGTCGCACTATGGAATACTATTTTTACATGGAATCTATGCGCGTCCAATTTTTTAACATTATTTAACTAGTATAGATTTCACGATGAAGTCAATCTCTGCAACGTGATGTCATGTTGGGTTCATTCATTATTACGTCATTGTAATATCATAAATAATCGAGTGTTTTGAGATATTATCCACAACAACATTTATTTTCAGTCATGACAGGAATGTCATTGTGATGGTATTGATGATAGATGACGCTAAATTGTTAAGCAATGAAGATGAGACATGTTACCGCTACACTGCTAACACATATTATTTTATTATTGCTAATAGATAGAATTAAGTGTTGTGCTATATTTTTTAACATTTACAGCTATCTATCATTAATAATATTAACTAAAAGTTTTAATAAAATTAAATCCTATTCTATAGGAATAAAGAATGCGGTGTTGAGGTATCCTTTAATGATAGTATATTATTATGAAATTCTATAATAATCTGCTAATCAGTTCAAAAGTCATAACTGGGACAAACATTAACAATCAGATGGCCCATCTTATAAGCTTCTATTTTCTTCTGAATTAGGTTAACAATTAATAAAACTGATAGACACACTAGAATATTTTTATTATCTGAAATACATAGGTGGTTCTTTATAATGAAAAAATACAATTTACAGTTTTGAATTTATTATAACATTTATTCAATGTTTTTAATTTTATCAAATTGTTTTATATTATTCAATGTGGATCAATAAAAAGTTAAATCACCCTTACTTTTTTTTATTATAAAATTATGATAAACACTTGTTGACATATAAATATCTGGAAATCCAAATTGACCATGAGAACAACAAAGCAAGCCAATTTGAAGTCTTTCTCCTTCAGAGTTTGTATATATCAGTGCACTGCCGGAATCACCCTAATAAATAAATAAAATCGTGTTTAAATTTATTTATTTTATTAAATTGCTGCTAAATTTGATTTATATATTTACGTTCATTGCATGGACAGTTTCCGAAACTTGAATTATTTCTAAACCAGTTAAAGGTTCGTCACTTTTGACATATTTCCATTTTTCAGGATCTTCTAGGTTTACATCTGCTTGTCTGAGATAATCTGTTGACTGATCTATAAATTAATACGGAATCATTTGATAAATTCCAAATTGTTTAAATGAATAAAATAAATTGCATTAAAAAATATTCAGTTTTAGAATATTTACAATCTAAATTACTATATTTCAGATATTACATTAAGTGTAATATTTTTTATATAAAAAGGACGCTTTTGATATGTCAGTCCATTACACGTAGACTGATATACATGCAAATTACACAAACTAATCACAGAATTTACTGATTACGTCACCGTCGTATTCATGTACACGAGATTTACTAAATAGAAGCATTTCATATTATTCATAAATTTCGAAAGCGTGAAAGCAATTACCAAATATAAATAGCCGAAATTCTTATAGTATCGGATACGATAAGAATTATTCTTATAGTATTAAATTATACTACATAAATTATAAATATCTGTATAAATATATTCGTATAAATTATAATCCAAAACCTTATATATCCGATACTATAGCGTCGGATTCATAGTATAAGTCAGGAGTGGCCAAGCTTCATGTAACTACGACCAATATAGGAGAATCTGAAATAGTTGAGAGCCGTCAATGTCAATCAATTTCTTTCTAGGTCAATGAGAGCCGCATCAGTTTTTCTGGTAAATCTTAACAATGGTTTCAAAAATTTATTGTTTATTATATATTTTACATGCATTTATTTTCTTATAAATGAATAATGCTTTTTACAATAAATAAATATATTACAAATATATTATATTTTTTAATTAAGTAAGATTTACGCCTATTAATTATGGTCTTTCATGATATGGAGTCACACTGAAGATGCCAAAGAGCCGTATGTAGCTCGCGAGCTGCAATTTAGCCATCGTGGATATAGGCATTCATTTAGCGAAAATTAAAATTTCAAAAATCGAGCTATAAATTTTGATAAACCAAAATTATATTTATCACCAAAAATTTATTTGTTTATCTGAAACAATTACTACAATAGTTTTTTAGAAAAATTATGTTCATATTTTATTAGGGAATTATTATAAAATAAATTATGCTTCAAAGAATTATATATCAAGTTGAAAATTTTCACTTACTTCCTTCTATCATCCCCCATCCCACCATTTTTGCAGTTCCTTCAATGTATTTGCGATTGGGAAGTGGCAAAGCAACAGGAAATACGTTAGGTATATTTATAAGAGGACATTTGAGTATTAAAAGTGCAATGTCACTATGAAATTCAAGCGAATCGTAATCTGGATGAATAATTCGTCTCGCAAATTTCACTCTAATTCCCCCATACTTGTGGCTTGATCCCACGCTGCCGGATAATTTTTCAGTGCGTTCACTAAACAAAACAAAGAGAAATAATCAATATTATTTATATAGGTTAAGTATTTCAGATTTAATATGGAAATTAGTCAAATGAAATGAAACAGATTAGGTTAGTTAGAATAAGCCGCCATATCCTCATGGGATATTCTATATCTGGCGGCAGCTACTTATAGAACCCATCACAGGCCGGCCAATACCCATGATGGGGTCAACCGGATATTAAAGGATGGAGTTCAATGGCAGGGCCGGACCTCTCCTGAAAAACTGGAGGTATGGGACCCAGATTTGAATCCTTCAGGGTGGTAAGCCAAACTTTACCACGTGACCATCCAGCCGGAAATGAAACACAACGCAGTTAGAAGCCCATTATAGGTTTACTAAACATTCTTTAGAGGATAATACCTTCCAGGATGAAATTCAATAGGATCGATCCAGATCATTCGGAAAAATTTATTTGCTATTTCCCATACGAATCCTCCATATATAAATCAGGTCTCTAATTTGCTTTTTCAGGGAAAAGTACAATACAAAATGTATAGTTGGTAAAAGAAATAGAATAATGAAAAATGGTTTTTTGTTATGATAAAAGTTAATAAAATGGTAGAGGAGAGTTATTTTTAAAAAATTTTAATTAAGAAAAAATCGAAAGTACCACTGTACTGTATAATGACAAGAACTGTTGAAGAATAACCCAATGTTGTGATTCCATTTTGCTTGTAAAAAATCTAGTTTATATAAAACATTATAATCCTTTAATTAAACAAAATTAAAGTTATAAATAAAAATACTGTTTATAAATAATATAAATAAAAATACAGTGCTTATTTCTGTTTTTGAAAAATACCTCGATAAAATCAATATAACAAAATTAATGCTGTGAATAAATTAATCAAACTAAAAACAAATTAAGAAAACTCGATTAATTGATGACATTATTTTTTCTATTTGATGTATATCATTTTGAAATTTGAAAATGATCAAAATGGTGATGTAATAACGATTCGACTTCAATAGATCATTTTTCAATAGATTTGACGCTCTATTGCAGGAGTGTTCAACGTTTTTTACTATGCGAGCTACTTTTCTGTACTAAGTTATTCTGCGATCTACTCTCTTAGATAGATAACGTTCTCCCAATTTGATATTTGATTACGTACAATTCTGCAGTTAAATGCGCTCATTCACTTCGGAGAACCCATTCTCCCAGCTCAAAAAACTTTAAAGAGAATAAAAACTTTATTTGTGCATTTAAAAATTTATTCATCACTTTTAATTATTTTAATTCAACAAATAAAATATTTGTTTTTCTATTTTATAAAACCAAAGTTAGAAAAAACAACAATTGTATAACAAACTTATTGTTTGATTAAAAAAAAGTTAATGTGAAATTTGGCATTTGTTTGGAGCTGGCAATATTTTAATAGTAAGATTGATATGAAGAAGTGGCCAATTGCAGACAATCATCCAAATAATCATTTGTAATTTGGTTTCTTAATCTTTTATGACGTTCATATTTGAAAAAGCGGATTTTGCCAAATATATAGATCCGAAACACGATAGAATTTTTTGCGCAGTATTAATTAATATTGCAAACTTTTTATGTATATTTCCAAATGATGAGAAAATTACTGATTTGACAATTTTAACGAAAAATACACTTAAAAAAAATTAAAACATAATACAAAATAATGATAAATAAATTATATTTGGTTTTAATTAAACTTGCAAGGAGGAATCAACTTGAAAAGAATAAACAAAAGATCAACCGAAAATTGCTCAACGACGACACCCCTGCTCTATTGTAATAATGATTCCCAATAATTGATATGAACATTCAAATCAAATGATATTTATAAGAAATATTCCTTATCACTTACGAAACATTTTGTTTTATTTTGCTATTGTTAGTCAGTTTTGAATTACGCAGCTGAATAGCACAACGGATATGTTTTGGCTACTTTTAGAGTTAGTCTATGGAGAGCTCTTAAAGATTGAAACAAACTGGCTGGCTGATGGGATCAACTTGAAAGTTGAAGGATAACGTTCAATTAACGGGGCCTAGACCCCTTCTAAAAAATTGGAGGTTTAAAACACTGATCCTGCAAAGTGGTAAGCAAATGCTTTGCCATGCGACCATCTGGTTGATTATTTTGCAATTATTATTGACTTATGTATAGCATTTTCAATAATATTTATAAACATATTTAAATCGAAAAATATTAAAGCAAACTGCTATGCTAAAAAATTTATAATCTTACTGGATCATTTTCCATACGTTTAATTTCTTACATTGCAATAATATAACAACTTTTCACTTATTACATAAGTAATATTGTTTCTAAAGCAATATCGTTAGATGCCAGCTGGTAAAGCAGTCACGTATCATCATAGAAATTCTGATTCAATTTTAGATCGTATACTTTCAGTTTTTCAGGAGAAGTTTAGTTCGATTTGTTGAACCCCATTCCTCAACCTTCTGGTTTATTCTATTACGGATATTGGCCAGTCTTTCATTGACTCTGTTGTTTCCAAATTTATTCCTAGTGAGATTTTTGTAGTTTATTTAAAGCCTAATCTTTATAGCATCATTTACGATAGTCTTGGTTTGTTCAGAATTTCATTAAAATAAAATAATGTTTGCGTGAAACGATTGTGAAAATTCATGTATTCTTTCCAAAGTTATCTCATTTACATATAGAACTTACGTTGAATATCATAAGTTCTATATATTTTAATAATATATTTGAATAACTTATTTAAGAGGAGCATGACAAGCATCCCTAAATAAACTTTGTGTCAGTAATGAATCTATTAACAAATAATAGCATATTAAATGAAAATAAATACTTTGTTGCGAAAAATATTTATAAATTTTTCTAACAGGTAAAGAAAAACAAAATTTATTATACTGTACTTCTGTTCATACATTACTTCATTACTGTAATTCGCTTCTTCAGTTTTTATTAAATTCTATTTTTATGGATATTTTTCTTTTCTTATGAAATGCTGCAGAAATTTCCATAATGATAACAAATTCCTAATATTCGAATTTTATGGCAATACTGATGTTAATTATATACTGGGTGTTTATTAGAACCCGTATCACCTTTTTTCCTCGGAAACGCGATAAGATAGAAAGTAGGGGAAAATTTTTTGACTAGCAAAGTATATCCGAAGAATTGAATGGCCATGATAAAAATTTTGTGGGCCTAACGGAAGTAGGGGAACAAGGAGTTAGGTTTGAAATATCCAATAAAAACCAATGCCGGTTTTGGCATAACTGGATAGAACTGTGAAAAACAAACAACTTTTGTTTTGAAAGTTTTTAATATCACTTACGGATTGAGAAATATCATAAATTAAAGATGCCGCCGCATGTACCGATTGGGCTATCCAAGCAATAAAAAAAAGAAGAATCTAACAGAGAGCATCTGTGTACAACTATGGCGCTCATAAAAGACTGAAACAAGTCGAGTAACCTTTTTTCTTGAGTTTGGGTCCATGCCGAACTTGATGGCGAAAGACTTGTCACACCTGCGGTTCGAGTACTACTACCGAATAGCAGTATTGGCCTTAAATCCTCATAATACTGCTCTTTGCTACTTCAATAATGTTTCTCAATGTACACAGATGTCCTCTGTCTGATTTTTATTCTTTTTACTGCTTGGATAGCCCAATCGGTGGTGCATGCGGAAAAACAAACAACAGTTGTTTGTTTTTCACAGTTCTATCCATTTATGCCAAAATCGGCATTGATTTCTATTGGGGATTTCAAAGTTGACCCCTTGTGCCCCTACTTCCGATGGGCTCACAGAATTTTTATCATGCCCCTTCGATTCTTCTGATATACTTTGATAATCAAAAATTTTTCCTCTACTTCCTATCTCATCGCGTTTCCGAGGAAAAAAAAGATAGTACGCATGCTAAGAAACACGCTGTATAATGGAATATTAACACTAAATCTAGCAAGTAGATGTAAAACTATTTATAAATTTGTTAGATTTTAAGGGCTTATTATTTTGTTGTAATGCTTAATATCAGATATAGAGAAATTAATGATAAACAGCATAAAAGGAATCTCACATTTCATTTCTCTGGAAATGAAATGCGAGATTCCTTTTATGCTGTTTATCATTAAGAATGAAATATTATATATAACATCTCGCGTATAAAGTAACAATCACACTAACATACGGATACATTACTTTAAATTTCAAATTTTAACATCGAAAAACAATTATTGGATATATCAATACTTTACAACGAACATAAATTTCAAACGCGCAAATTGAAGTTCTGGTATGCAGTTTAATATATAGGTAGTTCTCGATTTACGAGTTCCTGATTTATGAGTAACCGGATTTGTAAATCCGGTTACTCATGAACCGGAAACTCTTAAATCATCGATTTATATTTTCTAATACTTAAAACAAAATTAGAAAATATGAACATTAATTACAATAAATAAATTCTAAATGTTCATTAGCATTTAAACCCACATATTTAGCTGTATAATACAATTGATTTTATAGCAGAAATTTCATCGTCCGTTTCGAAATCAGAAAATTCAAAATGGCGTCCGAGAAATGAAAGTTGCGCATTGTTTGGATTCATCAGCATATAAATAACTTTTATTCCCGATTGTGCTTAAGGTATTAGTTCATTTTCATTAAAGGTCATCTACTTATCTGTCAATAATAATGTAGAATAAAAATTCTTTAGCATTAAATGACTTCTTTATTACTATAATTGGCTTGATTTTAAAGACTATATTTTCATTTAGTTAATTAAACAATGATTTATTTATCTATGTTATCTATTGATTTTGTTGACTTTTACTTAATTTTATTATGGTCAAATTGTATTGCTGAAAACAGAACTTCTAGTTTTAACATTATGATGTCTATAGGAAATTGATTTTTGATTTAAGAGTTCTTACTTAACCAGCTCCCTTCAGTAACGAGGTAGCGCATAAAGGCAGGACTATCTACATAACTAATTTGTGAACTAATAATGAATATGTAATTTTATTAAGTGAGCAAATTTCGAATAATACTGTGTAATTTTTTTAATATTACTGCTGATGTCTCATGCTTTGCTCCATTTAATTGGAATGCAATAGTTATATTATTAAATTGAAAAGATTACACTGTCAATCAAGATAATGTCACAAATTAAAATGTGGAACAACATATACTTACCGTATTATTATAATTTAATTAGCCATATATTATAAAATATTAAGAGGCTTTAAAAGACTTTTATGTTGATTCAAGGATAAATAGCTTGAATCAAGCTACCGAATCTCACAGAAAATATTTTAGCAGCGGGCACACTACAGAGTAGCCAATATCCATGTTGGGATGCAATGTGCAGAGACTTTCTATAGATGTAGAACATATTTCAATCTGGATCCATAAAAATAGAACTATTTTATTCCAATATTGTATTTATGACACTCTCGATATCAGTTGCATATAATGGAACATTAACTCTATACTTGAACTATACTAACTTAAGTCGGCGTAAGCAGATGCGGCTTCAAATTCGCGCCCCACATATATAGTATTTCAAAGAGGAAGAGATCCGGCCCATTGAATCTCATCTTTCAACCTTCCAGTTGACTTCATTATGTCCTCCGGAGTGAAGCCGCTTTGATGTGGCTGGAAAGTTAAGCTTAAATTCGATTGTCACTAAGTCTATATCTGTTTTGTAGCGGGCGGTTACTTTCATAGTTACAGGGATTAATCAAATGACTTAAAATTGACGATATTCTAACGAAATATATCTCGATACTTTCCATCAGACATGTGAAGAAGTCGGTATTGATACTAGGATGAAAGAATTTGGCCTATTTTTTTTGTCAATAGATGACGCCACTTTCCATTTAATTAGAACACTAACTGTAAGTGACAGGGATAAAACAAGCCCTTCCACAGGCTACCCACTCCTGCGGTGGGGTCAGCCGAATTGTGGAGGACGAGGATCGACAGGCCGGACCCAGACCCCATAATAAATATTTTCAAGGGTTGGGACCTGAGATTCGAATCAGGGTCCTCCAGAGTGGAAAGCAGAAGCATTTCCACGCAGCCAATCTAGCCTACAAGCTTGGCTATTTGAATAAGTTTGTCGTGGGATATCCTACCTGATTGAAAGTGATATGAGGCTCGGCTCGGACCTCGTTTGACTTTATATACAGGTCCTGCAGTGTCGGACAAACTCGGTCTCCGGGTTGTACAGACACTGTCCCCAAGTGAATAAATATCCGTTGGCTTAGTAGAACCTGGTTACAGGACAGATACTCTATGATAGATATTCTATAATTCGCCACTCTCGACCGCCGTCTCTGCGGATTCGTGATTAACAGTAATCAGTCGGCCGTAGGGTTTGCCTGAAGTACGAGTCCTCTAAGATTTTTAAATCCTAAGATGGTGTGCTGTACTGAAGGGATAAATGGGTCGAGGAATGGAAGCCTTAACGGTGCCAGTCCGAGCAGTAATCCTCTTGGGTTGATGAGAACTATATCCTCTTAGACCATGATAAGAGACCTAAGATTTCACGAGGAAGTACAAGTGAAACTTCGTAGAATTATTCAGTGCAATATTCGGCCATTGCATGGCGTTGATCGATATCATCCCCTTAATAGCTTGCGGTAGTCTTCTGGACTGCACATGCAGGCTGCATCAGGATACGGAGGAGGAGCAAACTCTTATCTTTTACTAGATCTTCACCATTTGAATCTCGCTTTCGACTAGGTTCTTTTTCTGGTCTTTTGGGACCAGTGGTTTGTTGCATTTAACGTCATCTTTCTCTACTTGTACTGGTTGCTACAAAACGGTGAAAGAGAGACCGAGGGAAGTTGATCATCTATGGCGGACCAGCTGGATCAGCATAGCGCCTTGATCTAGAGATAGTGGATTATGGCCCATCTTATATTGGCTATGATTAAAGCTGAGTTCATCTCCCAGAAAGTACCCTGTAGTACCTTCTTGGTGGAGTATCTTGTAAGACTTTAACCCTATAGGAAATGTCTTAAGATCTTTATAAGCCTTTATGACTACAACTTGGGTATTGGCCAGTATGTGATGATTCTTAAGTGTAGACTGCTGAAACTATTCCATGCGTGATTTGTGACTTAATTAAAAACTAATCAGATGAAAGCGTGATTATTTGGCCGATGACTGATTTAAAAAGAAACAATCCCTGTACAGTATTTTATTAAACTTTAAACTAATTATGTTTAAATTGTATGTTTTCTAAGCAATCGTGAAAAATAAATTTTATACTAATCATATTTTAAATTTTCAATACAATAAAAATTATGCTTAATATATGACTAAAACAGCGGTTCTCAACCTTTTTTTCTCTTATGGCCACATATATTTGTTTGCTACATTAAGCAGGCCGTAACATCCTATATCAGCAGTCGGCAATCGATTTGTGTCAAGTGAAAAAATTTGACTTCTAAAAAATCGCCTACAAAAAGCTCTTGACTTCTCAGTTCGTGAATGTCATAGCCGCAGTGTTTTCCAAACTGTGGGGCGCTAGTCTACTGCAAGCAAATGTGCAAGAATTAACAAAAACATCATTTTTGAGACAAGCAAACAAAAAATAATTTCAAATTTGTATCGAAAAAATATATTCATTATTTTGAGAAATTGTTTTACATATTTTTATATATATATAATAAGAAAAGATAGCTACGCGCCGGAATAGCTTTCATCATGATTTACAAACTTAATAAACAGCTTAAATAAAAATCTAAAATCAGATGAAGAATTCATTGAAGTATCTAAGAATGAAGAAATTTATCAAGAGTTTCCTTTGCAAATATGATTAAAAATTTGATTTTTTATTTATACACGCAGCAAAGCGACACGAAACTGCCGCCTGCAGTGCCGAGAAACGATGAGCATTTTTGAGAAATGAGATTTCAAAAACGATTAATTATAAAAAAAAGCGTTTTTTTGTATTGGTGAAGCGTGGAATCTTAAATAGTGAAATTTTCCCTCTTTTTCATACATTGTAAAATTTTATGAGTGCATCAGGAATGACCTAGCAAATTAGAACAATTCTAATTTTTCGAGATTTAAAAAAATTTAATATCAAAATTTTTATTCTTATTTTTTTTATTTTTTTGCATGAGGGAAAAGAATTCCCTCATTCATTAAATTCAAGAATTCGCGCTTTCATTAAATTCATGACTATGCGTTCCGGGGCTCACGTAAAAGCTTGGCGTTCCACATGCGCCCCTCGGGCCGCAGGTTGAGAATGGCTGGACTAAATGGTCATCGTGAAAACGATTAAATGGCTGGACTAAATGGCCACGTGAAAACGCTTCACTTTCCACCTAGAGGATGAGTCCAACTTCTTGACAAAATTTTCATATCATCCGGGCTTTTTCGCTCTATGCTGACCATAATCAACTATGGCAAGATATGAATTGTCTCGCTACTTTTACTCAATGTTGTAAAAATTCGCATCATATATTAACAAAAAATATAGATCTAATAGTGACAAACTACCATACAATAGAAAATTAAATATACCCGCTTATAATATGAGCAGCCCCAATTGCAGTTTCGTAAGTTATCAAAGAAAATGATCCCACAAATATATATTCGTTCTTCAAAACAGACATCTAAAAATAAATAAATATATATATATTATTTCTTTCAGGTTATTTAAAAAATATTTCTAATGAATGAAAAAGTTGTATTATTACCATATGCGGGAACTCACTAATACTAGCTCGATAACCTCCAACCATTCTTCGTATTCTTTCTGCAAAATGCATAACATGGGCATATTATAAAGATAACTATATTAATTTTTCATATTCCAAATAAATTATTTTAAATTTTGGTAGATAAAAATACAAAACTGTAATACAAGTACTCCTCACTTAACGACTGGGTTTCGTTCTCACGACTCGGTCGTAGAACGAATTGGTCGGTAAGCGAAAAACTTGTTCCTATATTAAAATATTTGGAACAAATTTCAAAATTAAAAATTTATATCTTAATTACGCACAAAGTACAGTAATTTTTCATTAGTTTTTTTTGGAACTACGAGTGCGGGGAAATTACAAACAAAACTCGTAAGCGATGCGTATGAGCAAAAACTAAATATTTCATTAAAAAAATAGTCTTAAGCTCGGACGTAAGTTCGAGCAGTCGTTAAACAGGTAGGTCGTTAAGTGAGGAGTACCTGTATTAAATTTTCAGGTAGATCAATTAGTTACATCGCGGTATCTCACAAGAGTTATTTTAATGGCCGCACTTTAAGCTAATGGATAGTCTTTTGGCTTTGATGGGTTAGCCGGAATATAGAAGAATGAAGTTTAACGGGCATAGTCGGGATTCTTTCTGAAAAACTGTGACAATGATTGAGATTTGACACAAATAATCCAGTTGCCGACAATCGCGACTGCCTGACTGACGCCAACTGTAAAGATTTCAGGATAAAATAATCATAGCATGCTGATAAATTTCTGAAGTAACACAAAATAATAAAGGAAAACATAAAAGTGATAATCACATAAAAGAAAGCACCTATAATAATTCACGACATGATCTTGCAATTAACGATCCAATCATTTGTGAAATATCATGCATAGTCGGCCGGATTGACCGCGTGGAAACGCTTCGGCTTTCCACTCTGGAGGATCAGGGTTCGAGTTTCGGGTCCCACCCCTTGAAAATATCTATCATGGGGTCCGGGGCCGGCCCATCGATCTCCGTCCTCCACAATCCGGTTGATCCCTTCGCAGAGGGTGAGCACCTGTGGAAGGGCTTGTTTCGCCCGCCACATAGTATTCTACTAGAATGGAGTGTGGCGTCATCTGTTGACAAAAAAGATATCATGGACATAATGGCTATTATATGGTGGTTGGATTAGTTTGATTAAACCGCCATATCTCATGGGATATTCTGTATCTGGCGGCGGCCACTTATATAATCCATCACAGGCTGGCCAACACCCTGATGGGGTCCACCGAATGGTTAAAGGATGGGATTCAACGAGCCGGGCCTAGGGTGTTTTTATGTTAAGATTGGTTTTGATGTTTCCCTAACAGCTATGGCAACTGTTATTGATGTCCCTCAGCTTTCCTCTTGTTGAGGTTCTTCCTATAGGTTTCTGTTTCTCTTTTTGCAGGGTCATTATTGTTCATGGTTT
>AYEL01063409.1:0-12234 GCA_000484575.1 Olivierus martensii
TTGAGATTTGTTTGAAAGAAAACTGCTTTTACTTGTGGAGTACTGTACTGCATTCTGTTATTTGATTAAAATAAAGCTGAAATGGTTTAAATTCAAAATATCTTGGCACAATATCTTATTAGAAAAATAAAATCCACTTGGATAATGCTTTTAACAATTTGGCATTTATATACATTTTACTTGAAGTTTAACGATGAATATATACTGTTTGTAGTTAACCCTTTCGACTGACCGACAAAGATGATCTTCAAAGTTCTATATTTGATTTATTATTATTCAGTGTGGAAAAATGAACGAATGCAATATAATTAATAGGATGTTTTACATACAAAATAATAAAAAATTTAAATATTTGAGATTATCCGAATATTTGAGATTATTTTGATTTTTAAATTATCTGAAGCTTGGTAAAATTTAAATTTTACCAAGCTTCGGAACGGATATATTGTCGTAAGCGAAAAAAATTACGTAACTTCGTAAAAGTAAGTCGTAGCTATTTAAATTTGATTGCATTCGAATTGATTGTATTCAAATGATAAGATACATCTAAAATCATTTAAAATATCCAATTATCTATAAAAGTTTTGCAGAAAATTGTAAGGAAACGTGATTTCAATCCCCATAACTTGAGAACGGGGCTTTTGCCTTTCTCAAGTTATGGAGAGATTGTGATTTCAATTCCCATAACTTGAGAACAGGGTTTTTGCCTCTCATGGGACCTTCACCAATGAACTCAGGAGCCTTTAATTAGGTAATAAGATAAAGGGGGATTCGAAATTCTCCTGGGATTTTTAATACTGTCAGTACCCCAGTGAGATTTGCAAGGTGCATGTTGATTCACTTGTTAACGCAGGTATTTTTCGGAAAGTTATTGAATAGTCAAAAACGTTTTCTAAATAAATTAGTTTTAATCTCTTACATTTGTGCTTCAATTGATTTCAAGAATTTTTGGAAAAATAGAGGAAGAAGAAAAAAGATCGTTTTCCGTTCTTGTTGTTTCGTGCTGATCATGTGATCACGTGTTGGTTGTGGAGAATTTTGTGAACTTCTGAAATATTTTGCGAAATGGTCTAGTAACTGTTTATTGAATTGACGTGTATTTATTTGCTTGCCTGAAATTAATGTTTGAATGTAAATATGACATGATACTTTCGACGTGGTCATTGTGAAAAGCACAACTCGCATATCAAATGGTACTTCCCCAATCCTGTTGTGAAAAACATTTTTGCTGTTAAATTTATGCAAGTGATTTTTCCTTTTTTGGGGGGGGGAGGAGAGAGGAATCCCCATAACTTGAGAACGGGGCTTTTGCCTTTCTCAAGTTATGGAGAGAACTGAGGAGCCTTTAATTAGGGAGTAAGATAAAGGGGTGTTGAAATTCCACTGGGATTTTTAATATTGTCGTATCGAACTAGTTGAGCTATATGATTGGTCAATCACCAAAACAGGCAACTTTTATTTTCATCAATCAATTATTACCATTTACCTAAATCAAATGGTTTAGCCCTCTCAAAGTGGCTCCCACTTTCGTGAACTAGAGGGACTACAGAATTTTTCTCGTCAGAGCTGGACTATACAGAAAAATAAATTGTGGGAAATATTAATCAAGCATTTCCCAATGTTATTTCATCACACTTGCCAGTCACTATTTCTTAGTCGCCAATGGCAAGCTGGTGACCGTTATTTCAAGCCCTGATTATAACAGTAATATAACATACTATTATATTAAAATATCTTCTCTCTAGAAGAAAAGTGGTATTTCCAAAACACTTAAATTAAAATATCAGTATTATCCAACAATATTTAAAAGAATTAAAAATTAAAATTGTTAGACATAATTATCTAATGTCAACATTAAATCATTAATCCAAATATGTTTAATATTCCATATAATTAATTTTCATTTTAATTAACTCTAAGTTTTTTCATCAATAATTTTATTTTAGACAAAAAGAATTGAGAAATGCTTAGAGAAGCTTTTAAGAGCATTAGAAAAAGATAGAACTCATACTTTGCACCATTATCGTCATTTATTAAATACAAATCCTAAACAAGCTGAGAGAGAAAAAGAAGCAATGTTAGAGCATCTAGATAATCTGAATCATATGGGAAATCAAAGTATTGCTATGTTAGAAAGAGCTCCTTCTGTTGCAGACAAAATTCACAATAGAATGAGTAAGTTTAAATTTTACTTTCAAAATCCATAATAGAATGAATAAGTTAATAAATAAATTCATTACAGAGCAGCATATGTAATATAAAATTTAAATATCATTTTCCTGGAATAATGGTTGCAGATTTCATGCATTCTTTATATAATTACTGCATTTTGCATAAAATTCAGTCATTACACAATGGTCAAAAACACAGCTAAATAAGTAGTTTTTAAATAAATTAATTAATATTTAATAAATTTAATCAATAACATATTACTAGTAAATATGCCCATCAAAAATGATAGATAAAATAAAATTAAATGATTGTTGTTTTTTTGGATTATTTTATCTCTTTTAAGTTGAGAAAATTGAGAAGGAAAAAAAAAAAATTTTAAACTGATATATATATACATTTATATTTGCTTCGTCCAAGTCTTACATTCGACCTTGTGCCTTGGTGAATTGGGTTAAGATAATGGATATATTTTTGCTTCGTCTAAATCTTACATTCGACCTTGTGCCTTGGTGAATTGGGTTAAGATAACGGGGGCGCTCAGAACAATCGTATTCACTCAAGTGGGCGCTAGGCTCGAAAAGATTGAGAACCACTGCGCTAGATGATATTGATTTAACAGGACAACCAATAAAATGTTTGTTGTAATGCTCATGCCCAAAGTCATCATGCATATGATTTGCATTTAGATGATGATCGATAAGTACAAAGATATCGATTAAAATTTTCGCATAAACCATTTTTTATTTGATAAAAAAGCATTTTGTTATATTAAATAACAAAATGTGCGCTTTGTTACTTTGAACAAAATAAAAAGTGATGTAAAGTAATTATGAGAGAGGAGGTATAGTGAAATAAAACAAAAATATAAAGTGATATAAGTACAAAAATTGTTATTAAGCAATTTGTATACTTACATCACTTTATATTTTTGTTTTATTTCAGTATACCGCCTCTCAGATTTCAGAGTTCAATCGTTGTTTCTTTAACAAAGGATGATAACTCTAAGACGAAACAACCTATCTTAATGCGGTAAAAAGCATTTTATAGCAAATTTGTTTCTAATTCTGCTCGTGCCAACTTGGGTGCGTAAATAAATTTCAAAGGTTCATAATTCTGCTCCTTCCAAGTTGCCTGCGTAAATAAACTTCGAACCGTTTTTAACTCGCGCGTACGCTCTTTCCTCGTTTCGGGATAAGTGCGGAGTAGCTGACATTTTGTACAATTTTGTAGCGAAATTGAAATTTACCAGGATGAATTATACGATAATATCTGTGCCACGCGATTGGTACCGATCCTATTAAATATTTATACGATATGTTAAACTACTTATGTTTAAAGTTCAACTTTACAAAAACCTCTCCGCACTTACTCCATTCCACCTTATTTGAAAAATTTTGAATTTATGTTTTCATTAAATAAATGAAATAAAATTAATAAAACTGATCAAAGTTAAAATCTTACATATTTTAAGTTATTTAGAAGATCAAATAGAAAGTCCAATTATTAAGAAAAATTCTTTCTCTCTGTTTGAGAATCTTTTAATCGTAACTGACACGAATTTTTGTATCGAGACATCTATTGGATATAAAAATTCCAAATCATTGGATTTATTAGATAAATATTTTAATAAACATTTAATTCTAGGCAGTCTAATAAGTTTCGTAATTAAATTTGTTGCGCTATTCATTCACCAGCATTGTTTTTTCATTTTTTATTTATTATTTAAATACAGTGTAATCTTGTTTTATGTGGAAAAAATTTTTTTCATGCGCACTTTTAGCAATAAACCAATATACAGGTAGGCCTCGATTAGCGCGAATAATGGGTTCCACGAATTTCTCGCGCTATTCGAATTCGCATTAATCGATGTATTAACTATATGTAAAATATGGTGATTGGTTCTCGCTTTGTGAGATTCCGGCCATTAGCCAAGCTCATGATGAATAACCGCAATACTAACTATTTAAGGAATATTTATTTTCATATTTTTACATCGTTGTTCATCATCTAAATTAAAAACTTACCAGGAATTGCGTCTCATACCATCATTAAACCAACCTCCAAATCGAAACCAAAATAGCGAATCGAAAGCGGAAGTTGAGCCCCGCCAATTCTGGGTCGAGAATTGAGTGAATTGAGTGTCCGATTGGCGATTAAGCATTACAGCTTTATTGAGTCGGTAAATTAGTTCCAGATAGAACTAATTAGCTAAGTTAATGAACCGATGAGAAATTTTTAACAAGTTTTCTATTTGTTTACTAGCAGAATATGATAGCAAAAGATAACAAAAACAATTTTTTTTTAAGTTTTATTTTAATTAAAGAAATCAGGTAATAAACAAAAGAAAATAAATAATATGGGTAACACAGCGGTATAATAGGCAAATAATAGCTAACGGTAAAAAGTCCATCTTTCTGGTGTTTCACCCCTTCAAAGCAAAGTGACTGTTCTTGGACCGCTCCTGGTCCGGTTTTACTAACCGAAAATTAACGGTAATTTGTTTATTGACATCATAAAAGGGGATGGACCTTTGTTAGTAAGACTGGTCCACAGATTAAATTCTTCGTACAGATAGGACACTTCGGAAGATCGACGGTGCTGCCCTTATTGGCAACGATTAGACACATAAACCAAAGTTCATAGTATCGTTGAAAATATTGTTTATTTTATAATCTTTATGTGAATAAATTGTATGAAATTATTTTTTTTAAATTAATTGAAAAAACTGATATTTTTTATCAACACTGATATTTGAATACTATAAAAAAATGACTGTGATTCCTGTATTGTAAGCCCATTTAGAAAGTAGGATTTATGAATTCCACATAGAAAATGATGGGGAAAGAGTGAGAATGAATAAGATATAATTTTAATCAGAAAGAAAGCAAAATAAAAAAATCATTTGTAATATTACAGTGCTGTAAATATAAAAACATAATAAATAAACAACAAAAGCATATATTTGTAATATGATAGTACAGTATACAAAATAGTTTGATAGCCCTCTCAGAGAGTTTTAGCTCAATTATTATTAATGTTGCCACTTTTAATAATTTTAATAAATTATTAAAAGTGGCAACATTATTTAACTATTAAAATAGTTTATTTTATAATAATCGTTTGCATCGTAATAGATGGAAATTAATGTTATCCAAAATTTAAAAGTATTCAAAAGCTAATTTATTTGGAATGAAGAATGTTTTAAATACATATAATACATTTATATTTTTGTTGTTTACAAAAATATAAATAATCATAAATAAAAGTCATATGTAATGCTGAAGATGGTCATAATATGACTGTGAATGTTTCATTTAATATAACTTATTTTACTACTAATTAGTGCTAAATATGATTTGAATATAATTATTTTGTGTTAATTTTTAGAACGTGAAAGACAACGTCAATTAGAAGAAGAAAGGAGACAAGAGCTGAAGGAACTTAGACAGGAAAAAAAACGTGTTGAAGCCAACATGCATGGAAAACTCCAACAACCATTTGATCCAGAAACCATGGAAGATGAAGAAATCCAAGACAAAACTACATTCTCTCCTTTGGAGAAAAAATTAGAAAATCTACCTGATATTGAGGATAATACTCTCGAGGAAATTCCTATACCTAAAGTGGCCCACATTCAGAGTCAAACTGCCCATCACAATGAAGTGGTAAATTTTTTGTGACTATTAACTAAACATTATTCCTTAAAATAAATAAATATGGAATCAGTTCCTCAGTTTGAACAAATGACATTATTTAATGTAATAATAGTAATTTTGGATTGTGTGTGTTTTTTAACTTAATTAAATACACATGCAGTTCCTCTCTAGGAAAAAAAAAGTCACATACAACACCATAGAAATGATGAAATCATTTAGTTTTTCCTGTTAACAGAAAAACTTTGAAAATTGAATGATCTGAATAAGTTTCAGAAATTTGTTTACATTCTCTATGTAAAAGAATGAAGTACACTAAACTCCTGGTTATCTGTGTTAATTTGCAACCAGGAATAATAATAATAATAACTTATTATTAAGATTTTTAAATATGTCAAATTTGTATACTTTAATTGAAACTATAGAATAACTACAAACTAAATATTCTATGCCAAATTCACCCTAATTTAATAATAATAATTTTTAAATCAAGGCCACACTGTCATCATCGTTGAATTAATAGTTAATTTTTAAATTTGAACTAAGATGATGCCATCTAGTAATTAATAGTTAGACTATAATTTAATTTTCTCAAAATAAAATTTTTCACTGCACTGGCATCAAACTGATATTTTGGATAGTGGCCTAATGCAGTTAGATTATCATAGCATCTGATAGAATTTCGTTTTGAAAAGATTATATAGTGATCAATTTGAAAACTCCTAGCTGGGCATGCTATCAGGGCAATATTTAAATACAATTAATTTATACTTTAATTTGTAGAAATAATAAGCTAACTATATTACATTCTAGAAAGTTGTAGAAGCAATATGTTACTCATTTTAACATTTAATTCCATCTTGAGATAGCATCTCTCTTTATAGCCATAAGCCCTTATAATAAATCTGTCTTCCCAAATCCACTATATCTTACATAATTAGCAATTAAAATTAGAATGAAAAAATTACAAATATTACAATAACTTTTTGCTGCAAATAAACAAATTTTTTGTTTCATTTTTCAATAAATAATAGAACCAATTTATTTCTTAATATTAAATGCATCCATAATTCCACTTTTGTTTTCCTAGATAATCTGCAAAATACTCAAATCTTTTATCTAGAATGAATTTATTTTCTGACTACTACAGATAATCAGGAGTCTACTGCATTCCATTATTTTAATATATGATTTAATACAAGGTGTGATCAAAAAATACCGAGACTATCATTATAAAAACTTTATTTTTAAACATTAACCAACGAAACAAAACCAGAAACCGGAAATCAGAACTTACAACTAAAAGTACCGATTAAGTGTTAGAACTAGAATGAACAATGATGTTAGAACTTATACTGTGAGGATTCTGGAGGCAGAGTTAAATGACTGTTTTAAAAGCCCTTTAAAATTTGTTACTAATGTAAGTCTTACCTGTTGTGGTGGGCTGAGACGGTGCGGACGGGCCGCCATGTTGGATAATTATTGTTGTGATCATCACAAAAGATTCAGTTTTGGGAAATTAAAAAAAAACTTTTTCAGAGAACTGTATTGATGACTGCTTTTTACATTTGCATGATGAGAGAATATGTAATTTTATTGTATTCTAAAATAACTTTGTTTTCCAAATAAAGGAAAATTAACAGAGAATTAAAAATATAATAATAAATTAATAATTTATATCAAAATGGTTAAAAGCTTTTTTATTTATAGCTATAGTTTTGACTTTAAGAAATTCAGTTTTCTATATTGAGAAATGTACGGTTTAATAATAATAGAATAATAAATACGTAGTGAATTTCAACAGTGAAAAATACTTTACCGTCTGTCTACGTGAAACTTAAAAATAATTATATATAAGAAACATGATAGAATGAATTTTTAAATACCGATCACAGTAAATCAGTTAAATATTCATTTATATTTTTATAACATTATTTTTACTTAAATACTATAAATATATATATATAACTTCAAGTGCTTTTTAAATAATAATAGTTCAAATCGATGCCCATAGGGGCGCCTCGGACGCTAGCCGGTTACGCTGGGGTCTATGGAAGTGTCCTATCTGTACGAAGTATTTAATCTGTGGACTGGTCTAGGCTTACAATTTGAATATTTGCTCGCACTAACTTGTAAGTGAAAAACGGTATCATTTTTATAAGTCGCACTAATCGAATATCGCATTATTCGAACTCGCACTAATCGAGGCCTACCTGTAACGCAAAGTAAGAAACGGATTAATTCGAATTCGACAAATTAATTGCCTATGAAGAGACCAATCAGAAATTAAGATTTGAACACGTAATACCGAATATTTGATCTTCAGTTATTTAAATACAGTCAAACCCCGATAAGACGCCTGCCGTTAAGCCGCCACTCTCTCTGATCGCCAAGAAATTTGTCGGAACGGATCTTCCATATGTTAATAGAATAGGCCAACCCCGATAAGACGCCATCCGCCATCCGCCAGTAGAAACACCTAAACAAATATTCCTTTTGGTATTGTATTCGTCCTCGTTAATCGCCCAGCGCGTGCAAGGTGACTCATATCCCGAAGTTCATCAATACTGTATATATTAAAAGCTCTCTGGATTCATTTGTAACCAGCGGGTGGGAGAAATGGTATTAATAGTTAATCATGTGTCTCTTTAAGCCTGGTTCGCACTTAGGTTGTAGAAAATTTCAGATCGTAAGAATCAGATCGTTTCCATAGCGGTTCGAAGTCTTGTTAATGTTTCACCATGCGAAAAGGCTCCTCTGTTGTTTGAAATTCACCAGCCATCCCTTGCTTAAAATATACAGTTTTTTAGAAATATTAAGTTTGAATGTTAAATATAAATGTACTGTATTTATTAAATTTAATAAATTCGGTGTTCATTTTCATTTCCACAGGTGTTTTCTATAAACCGCCAACCCGATTAGCCGCCAAAATCATCCCCAAACAGATGGTGGCGTCTTATCGGGGTTTGACTGTATATGATAATTACTGTATATAACCAATTAGAAGAAGAGATGTGGAGTCTGTACTGATTGCGATGTTAAATAATGCTAATAATCTTATTAATATTTAAATTTAGAATAAAATTAAATATTAAAGAAAGAAGTAAGAATGAGAGGAATATGATTTTTTTAAAACAGAAAATTTTAGTTAATCATTATAAATTTAATTAGATATAAACAGTCTTTAATAAATTATTTAACCTATGAAAATATTTGTTTTTTAACAATTAAACAATAACGTCTCTCTCTAATTTTATCATCTTTTAGAAGAAATGGGGAATTTTCTATTGAGAAAAGAAAATATCTTCATTCTATCGATATTTAAACAAAGTTATTCCGTTTTAACTTCCAGTTTTTAACATTATAATTAGATCCTATTAATTTTGCAAATAGGGCTACTAGACTTAATAAAATTTTAAGATTTTAAGCTTATTAAGAAATTTTTACTCGATATGTTTATTTCCTTTATTGAAGTAATTTTTCGAAGAAAATTTGATGAACTTAAAATACTCGTACAAAGCAGTATAATATATTAAATTAGAAATTTTTAAATAAAAATACGTAAAAGGTAGAATGCACTTTATTTATTAAAATTATTCTTTCATTTTCCATTAGATATCATTTAATTTTTTTTTAATTAAATTTTAAAAATTTCGATTTTTATAATTATTAAAGAAAATGAAACGATATTTTTTTAAGGATAAAAATGACGAAAGCGCTGAAACGATAGAAAATGATCGGAAAGAATTGAAAAAAAGCTTACTTTCTGACATTATGTGGATGAAGACATCGCTATCGACTACTATTGATTATTGTCAATGTTATTACATCGTTAATTTCCGAGTTTAACTTTTCTTGCCATCATATAACAATTAAACTCTCCCGAGTTTTGCCTCAAATTATTATAATAATGGAAAATCCTTTCATTTCTTTCCATATTACCAATATTTAATGCATATAAGTTATGATTGTATTTTTATAGTTAACTGACTGTTTTAAAGGGGTCGCAAAAGTGGCCCCTCGCATTTCGCCTCCCACATTTCGTCCTCAACATATTTCGCCCCCTGTAGATAATGAATAGGCTACAAAATGTAAATAATACACCAAAGGCACATTATTATTATTTAAAACTCCAAGTTGTATACAATGCCTCTAAGGGACCAACTGAATAGTTCGTAAATTGGAAGTTCGTAAAAACGCCAGTCCACTGTATTAGGCAAATTTTAATTAATTAAGTTAATTATTTAATTAGTCGAAAAGTGAGAGAAATTTATTAAACTATTGTCATATTTTTAATAAAATTCATTTATTGTTATGTTTTTCCTTCTTTTCAATACTTTTAATTTTTTATAAATTTTCGAATTTATAAAATGTCACCAGAATGGAGCTTTATTTGCTAAAATAAAACAAAATAACTTATAGGACCAAACATTTCGTTGGATGGCTAAGGTTTCATATAGAAAAATCGTGTTTTCTCCGATGTCAACGAAAAGTTATGAAAGAAATAAAATTCGGAAAAATATTTTTAAATCTTTAGAAATACAATAAAAAACGTAATAAATTGTAAAAATTATCAAAAAATTTCAATGAAAATTAAGCGAGATTTCGCTATTTTAATATTTGCTAATTAATTAGATTTAATTTGTGAACGATGGCAGACTTACATCATCGAATCTCCACTAAAGGGACTGGGACTTCAATAAAAATTCGAGTTATCGAGGGGATTGACTGTATTTATATTTTTGTATCCTACTCATTATATACAGGGGACGAAATGCGAGGGGGCCACTTTTCCGTAAACCGTTTTAAATTAGTCCATGTTTAGATTTCTTCTTGAAAAAATTTTTTAATTTTTTATTTTTCGCCTATTTTTAGGCTAAATAATACAAATCGAGATACCCTAAATATTTACGACAAGTTTTATTTCGACTTAGCCAAAAAATCTACATAAATATTATGAAGAACGCGACCGGGTTATTAATACAGAAAAGAATTTTTAAATTTTTGGATCTTTTACATCATCAAACTGGAAAACACTTTGGTAAATCTTCGAAACTACAACTATGGCTCAAATTGTTCCGCTTTCTTGCATTCGATTTTCTTTGCGCTGTCTTGTTTCGGTTTTAACGAATGAACTTCTTGACTATTTGAGCCATTGAGAGGAACCATGGAAAACGATGTGACTTCGGTTACGGGCCTGCTCTGCGAAATTCCCGAAGACGAACCGTATACTGGAGTTGGGAATGTTAATGAGCAAGTGCAAAATGGAGATTCGGTTTTTTCTTTAGTAGAAGAGCAAGGAATGCTGAACATACTGAAACGAAAAAATATTTCAAAATAAATCCGATAAAAGTTTGCATTCGTATCGATAGATTATTATTTTTATAAAATTGTTAATAACGAATATAGGCAAAATTACTTTTTTTTATTTTTAGATATTTTATTTCAAAGATGACGTTTAGATAACCATTACTATTTTCTTAAATTTTTTAAGAAAATAGTAATCGCTCGAAAACACTTAAATTCCATATAATATATATATATCCAATATAACAAATTCCTATAGAATTAATGCAATTAAACAAAAACGTCCGCTAAAATTGCATAAAAATAGAGTTCCATACTCAAAGTTTAGAAATATATTTCATGATACGCCAGATACATATTTTTATAAAAGAACTATTCGATTACCTTCTATATACACAAGAACACGGATGCGAGTCTACAAGAGATATTGGATTTTGTTGGAAACATATTTGCACCTGACTAGCGCCTCGGTATAGATGTGAGCGCCCTATACCGAGGTGCACTGCACGGTATAGGTATTATTGTTCCGCAGATGCTCCTGCATTTGACAATTAGCTCGGTACATTGTTTCTTTGGATATCCCGTCAGAAATACATCTGATGAACTTTTTCCTGTGGAAGTGTTAGCTCTGATAGGGAAACGTTTTACCATTTCATAAAGAATAGCTTTATAATCTATGCGAAGTTGACTCCATTTTGAATTTTGATTTTCATCTCAATGGCACCTTTTGCACTTTTGATGTTTTTGTTTTCGTCCTCGCCGTTTAGACTGTAGACACAATATTAAATAGGGGCAATTCCCATTTTGGAATCTTTAAATTTCTTCTTTGGCATCGTTTACATATCTTTAGCACTTTTAATATTTTTGTTTATATCTCAGCCGTTTAAGGTCCAGAACCAAAACAAATCAATGACTCACCAACTTCGCATCGGCTCTCTTTATCTAATTTCGTTATCGATAAGTTTGTTTTTAATACGTTTATGTTGAAATATAACACCTAATAGCAATTAAGTATTATCAAAAAAATTTCAGTTTGTAAATAATTTATGCATTATAAAATATTAATTTATATTTATTAAATTTTATAATTCTTAATTACCAA